>CM029018.1:41602032-41888948 GCA_016801055.1 Panax notoginseng | reverse complement strand
TCCAATTCTCACGGTCACAGCACGGAAGAATGCTGGGACCTCCGCACCTTATTCAGAATCTAATGTGATTGTGGTGTCCTGCAATTGGAAGTCAATGATACTATGCTTTCGAGAGTAAAATTTAATTGGATCCCACTAAATGGAAGGGACTGGTAGCATTTTTTATCCTCTGAGGCCAATGAGATTGTTAAACTACTCACAATTAGCTCAAAGGAATTAATAATCCTTTGAAAGTGGTTGCTCCAGAGCCCATCTTGTTGCCATTCAGACAATAATATCTTGTTGTCAGCTTACAAAAGTTCCCTGGAATTATGGAGAAGCTGAAGGATCCACATCTCATTCAGCTGCTACAGTGTCGAAGGAGAATCCATGTATCTTCCCCAAACGGGTGATGAAGCCTGCTGTTAAATCAAAGGGGAAAATTCCCATAGAGAAGATTGAAAAATTCCTCCGTGCTATGGGTCATAATGAAGCCAAGGTGGGTTAAGCTTAAGAGAAGCTCCACATCAACTTTCAATAATAGACTTGGTCTTAACTTCGAAGACATATGAAGATTCTACAAAAGGTTTTGGAAGAAGCCTACTTACCGAAATCAGTGGATGTGGAATAATTTCAACATTTGGCTGATCACATTTTCAACAACAATGTGATCTATTTCATTGATGATGACATACCTCCCGAAGGGACCGGTCATTGTAAGCCGTTGCACATTACGATTTTATCCTCCAGATATATGTTAGCTGGAGTCTTGGTAGATGGAGGTTCATCTTTGAATATATGTCCTTATGCTACGTTGTTGAAAATGAATGTCAATCTCCAGCGAATCCGAAGTAGCTATACGATCATCAAAGCTTTTGATGGATCCTGTCAAAATTCAGTCGGAGAGATTGAACTGCCAATTGAGATTGGTCCTCATACATTTTGTGTGTCTTTTCACGTGCTCAAAATAGATATAGGATACAACCTACTGCTAGGGAGATCATGGATTCATATGACTCTGACAGTCCCCTCCACTCTTCATCAACAACTTAAATACATTATCAATAATAGCCTAGTTATAGTCAACGCTGAACTGGAATGCCTCAACAAGGTGACATACTGTTCATCAGTTTCAATTTTGATGTTGAGCCGGTCAGTTTCCAAACTTTGGAAGTAAGAAACCCTCAGTATCATGCCATTGGGACACCATTTTAAATACCCAAGATTTCTGTTAAAGTGATGGCAGCTACTCAAGAAATGATGTCATTGGGACAACATCCGGAACAAAGGCTGGGAAAAAGTCATCAGGGTATTTAAGTACCCGATTTAAGTGTCCAGTTAAATTGGGACAGCCGAACTAGGCTATTCTGCCAATACCAGTTACAAGATCCACATAAGCATAAGCAGATTCCTTCCATCAGCCACACGGCTATTATTTCCACATGTACATCCAGAGTCCTCACAATCTCCGGTAAAGGTGCGAGCCAGCATAATGGCTATGTTATTTCCTAAGCCGATACCGATAAAGGAGAAGGAAGTCTTTGTTTCAGATCCCAAGGTGGAAGAGAGGAACGGAGAATTAGGCAAGACATCGTCAGAATGATGTCAGGTGTACGCATCATTGTCCATGATGAACATTGTAACAGATATACCCCAGATGATGATTGCCCAGACATAATGGTCATCATTCGGGAGAAGGAGGATGATGATAGTCCCTCCATTATTGCAGTCCCCCAGGACTTTGCCCTTGCAATTGGAGCAGCACTCCTTACATTGGTTGACAAGGGTAAAATGGGCAGGACTTCTTTATGCCCTGTAGATATCATAACTGTTTACTTTTCTGTATAGTATTAGCAGTTACATGCTAACATTGTCTATGATTAAATAGTTTCATATATATTAAGTGAAAGTATATTTTGTTTCAGGACTCTGAACTTAGATGTGCATGTATTACTGATAAGATGCCTCTTCTACACAAGGATTGTAACTTTGATGAAAAGTTGGACACAGACTTGCTGGAAATACAAGAGGACATTGAGGTGCCTTTGGAGATCAAATAATGGCAAATACAAACCTAAACCTAACCTTGATTAAACTACCTCCTTCAATCTTAGAACCTTAAAAAATCCTAAGGTAATCCAGATTGGTTCAAACTTACCCCAAACCAGAGGAATGACATGGTTATGCTACTAACCCAATTCAGGATGTGTTTGCATGGTCTCATGAAGACATGGTGGGTTTATCCACCGACGTTGTCCTTCATCGCCTTCCAATCAAAGAGGGATTCAAGCCAGTCAAGTAGAAACTCAGGCGATTGAAGCCTGAGTGGAGTTTAAAGTTTAAAAGTGAAAGAAGAAATTGTAAAACAATTTCAAGCTGGTATTATCATGGTGTCCACATATCCTGAATGGATATCCAACATCGTGCCCGTGCCTAAGCATGGAGGAAAGGTGTGAGTTTGTGTAGATTATCTGGATCTGAATAAAGCTTGCCTTATAGATAGCTTTCCCGTGCCCTTTATCCACATTCTCATTGACAATACTGCTCAATACGGCATGTACTCCTTCGTCGATTGCTTTGCGGCGTACCATCAGATCATGGTTGCTGAGGAGGATTGTGAGGAAACTGCTTTCATCACGCCTTGGGGAACCTTTTGCTACAGACGATTGTCTTTCGGCCTCATCAATGCCGGAGCTACCTATCAGAGAGCTATGATGGCTCTTTTCCATAACTTAATGCACAAAGAGATAGAGATCTACGTGGATGACATCATCGTCAAATCCCAAAAGGAGGAGGACCACTTAGACCATCTCAAAAAGCTTTTCAACAGGTTGCGTAAGTACAACTTGAAATTGAATCCAGCCAAGTGTGCCTTTGGCGTTAAATCAAGTAAGTTGCTAGGATTCATAGTCAGCCATAAAGGAATCGAGCTGGATCCCACCAAAATCCAGGCCATTACGAAAATGCCCATTCCTCAAATAGAGAAGGAAATACGGGGATTTTTGGGAAGAGTCAACTTCATTAGTAGGTTCATTTCTCAACTCACAGCAACCTATGAGCCTATCTTCAAGCTGTTAAGGAAGAACTCCTCCATGAAATGGAATGATGAGTGCCAGAAGGCCTTCCGTACCATCAAAGACCAGCTAGTCAAAGATCCTATTTTGGTACCACCCAGGGATGATGTTCCCCTGTTCATGTACTTGTCCATAAGTGACAATGCCATGGGCTGCATGCTGGGTCAGAAAGACGATAGAGGCCGAGAACGAGCTATCTATTACCTCAGCAAAAGATTCAGCAGCAGTGAACACAAGTACACTCTTATTGAGAAGACTTGTCGTGCTTTAGCATTGGCTGCCATGAGGTTACAACATTACCTCCATGGACACACAACCCATCTCATATCCCGTGTGGATCCTCTCAAGTATGTGTTCAGTAAACCCATACTGAATTGTCGGCTGTCCAGATGGCAGTTGATTTTGCAATAATTTGACATTATTTACCTGACGGAAAAGTCCATTAAAGGTCAAGGAATTACGGATCAACTGGCCGCCGCACCTTCAGGGGACTTCAAACCCTTAGAAACATACTTCCCCAATGAATGGGTAATGACAATTCAGCAACACCATCAGTATGATACACGTCAAATATAGAACATGTATTTTGATGGAGCTATTAATATGGAAGATTCTGGAGCTGGAGCAGTTCTGGTATCCGGTACGGGAGAGCAGTATCCCATCACCGTCAAATTACAGTTTATCAGCACCAACAACCCAGTTAAGTATGAAGGTTGTATCATTGGGCTAAAACTTGCCCATTCAATGGGCATCAGGCGGTTAATTATCTTTGGGGATTCAGAGTTGATAATCAAACCATCCGCGAGAATCTATCAAACCAAAGAGCTATATTTACTGCCTTACCATCGACAAGTTTTACAGATGGCTTCAGAGTTTGAAGAGATCTCCTTTTTACACATTCCTCGTAATAGGAATGACTTCGCAGACACATTAGCAACTTTGGCATCCTTGATTCACATGCCTGATAAGGAACACATGCCAAGTGTCACATTAGCCCTGCAAAAGGCACCAGCCTATGGGAACTATGTTGTTGGAGAAGTATCGGATGAGATACCTCCAATCCAACAACCTTGGTATCAGCATATCAAGGAGTACTTGCGAGATGGATCTACACCCGCTGAGGCGAGCCTGATTGAACAAAGGCGGATTCATCGATTTTCTATGAAATTTTACCTGAGCGGAGATACACTCTACAAGAGAGATGCATGATTAGGTCTCATCAGATGCCTGTATAAGGATCAAGCTCAGAGACTCATGGATGAGGTCCATGGTGGAGTATGTGGCCCACACATTGTGACATCCCAGATTTTTTAGAATTTATAAATGAGAATTTTATAAATAAAAGTATTATTTATGAGATATGTTGGTTGTGAGTATGTGTATATCATATATTGTAGAATATATGAATTGATGTGAAGAGAATGTTATATATTAATTTTAATATATATAAATATTTTAATTGAATTATTTATTGAGTAAATAAATAAATTTTGTTTTGATTATAAAGTAATGTAATTAAGTATAGTAGATTAATTAAATGAATATTTAGTATTTAATTTAATTAATATAATAATTTCATGTTATAGTTCTAATTTAATTGAGATAATTAAATTTGATGAGTTATGTGGTGATTGTTACACGAAATTATAATTAACAAGTAAATATAATTATGTGACAATTTGATGAGATTGATTGATATTAAGCTATTGATTAATTAAAACAATGAGTATTTGCCAAACATAGTCTTAGGCTTTTCAAGTTCAAGTTGGTGTAACCTATGTATTAACTAGTAATTAGTATATCTAATAATTACTAGGAGTTACAATATATTATATTACTAGTTTTGTATATTATATGTATATACTACAAGTTAGTAGGTTAGTTTTAGAAAACAAACAAAAGAAAGAAGAAGAGAGTTAGAGAGAGTTGTAGGAGAAGAAGAAAAGGAAGAAAAAGAAGAAGAATGGAAAGCTTTGAGAAGACAAAACAAGCCCCATCATCATCTTCATCTCTCTCTTAAATTCATACTAATAATGCTATAATCTAAATTCCTTGTTTTAATTATATTTTTATGTTCTTTATAATGTAGGATAATGGTTATATAGAAGTTGTATTGAGAAATTGAGAGAGATAGAGAGAAATAGAGGAATTGAGATGAGCTAGAAGAAGAAGAAGAAAAAGCTAGAAGAAGGTAACTTCTAAATTCTTATTTAATCTTTGATTTTTGGGTAGATTTATGTTCTAGGGTAATAGATCATGCTTAATCTTGTTTGTTTTGGTTTTATCTTGGATTATCAAGAATCAAACAAGAGGATTCAAGAAAGAAAATGAAATGGAAAGAAAATTTGAAGAACAGAATTCGTAGGTTTTGAGTAATTGTGGACATATCTTGTGAAATTCATATCTCTTTGGGTATAATGAGTTAGAATGTGAGCCTTATATCAACTCGAAGATATGGAAGTAAGCTATATTCTGAAAGTGGAATCACATGAAAACTCTTTGTAGATTTCTTGCAATGTCTGTTTTAGTAAGGCTGGTCCGAAGGGAAAATAATCTGTCCAGAAAATCAAAACTGTTACGGTTTTTTGACATTGAAAAATTCATATAAATTCGTGTGTTTTGAATCTGAAGAAACTTAAAACTGTAAAGTTTTAGATATGGAAGTTTACTAGCTAGGCTCGCGTGATTGAGCCATTTTATGGACCGGATCATGTCCGAAATAAATTATTTAGTAAGGATGTCCAGAAAATGAAATTTTCTACAATAGTTGATGAATTGTAGAATATGGTTTAGATGGATAAGGGTCTGACTTTAAGGCCTAGATGATATTGTAGTACACTGAGTAAGGGTTAATTCTATATAAGAAGGAACAAAAATGGACATGTAACGAAGGAGATACGTTAAAAATGAAAGCAACGTTTTGTTAAAGAAATTGTGAAGATGAGTTTTATAATTATGTTTGAATTAAGATTTTGGGTGATGGTATATTTTGATGATTAAAAATATGTTTTGACATATGTAATGAATATAGATATGTATTATCATATTCTATGCATAATTAACCATTTAAAATTAAGAGTTGAGATAAGTTAATGTGTGCACATAACGTGCTCGATAAAATGCCTAAAAGTAATAATGTTTCTAAACTTTGGTATACAAAGTGTCTAACTAATGGCTAAAATTAGATATCTAAGTATGAAAAGATGATAATACAAGAATAATAATGGAAAGAAATCGAAAAGGGTAATTTTTGATTTATGAAGGAAAATTAAACATGTAAACAATGTGTTGAATATACATTTTTGAAACCAAATTGATAAAAATAAAATGGTGCGATATACTCACATTAAACTACAAGTGAGATAGTCTAGCATGTGTGGTGATGAAAATGAAAATAAAACCGAGTTGCATATAAAACACAGTTAGATGTCTATAAAGATATTATAAAAGGATAATAAGATAAAGTAAGGTCTTAGAATAAATTTGACCATGAGATTGATTATTGATTTTATTTATTATCAATCTCACATACAGTGTAGGTTGTGCAAGGACGCGAAGTATTAGAATGTTGGTAAAACGCCGGTAAAGGTAAGTCTTTCATTTCCTTTTTGCTATGTGAACTTGATGATGATCTGCTTTAAAATTTTAGTGTATGATGTACTATATATGTCAAAAGTATGAAATGTGTAAGTCAATCTATGACTATGAATGTTGATTGAGTAAGGAACTCAATCTTTATAGTTGTTTTGTGAACTACAACATGTATGCTATGTTTGTTTATGATTATTCTTGTATGTTGAGCATGTTATTATGTGTTACGTGATGCATGAAAACTGTTAGATTTTGCTGAGCTGTCGAGCCCATTCTTGCAAATAACCATTTTTGCAGATTCAAGAATTGAAGGTAACGCTATGTGCTACTTGATTGTTATGGATCAAAAGTGATATATGAAGATTTAATATCCTAGCTAAGTTGTTATTCTTGTAAACTATGTCCAATGTTTCGATAAATGTATTAATATTGTAATTATAATATTGTTTTGCGAATGTAAACTATTGTAGTATTAAAATGATTTTGAGATATTTAGATGTAAAGGTTGAAGGTTTTGGGAACGAGAATAGTTTGTAATAGAAAATTTTAATTATTCCGCAAATTTCAATGGTTGTATTATCGTTTAATGAAGTAAAATTAAAGGTTGAATGTATTATTAACGACCGAAGTCGAGAATTAAATTGTATGAATTTTGGGGTCGTTACAGTTGGTATCAAAGCTGATAGGTTAGAAACCTTAGGTAAGAGTACCTTAGGCTATAACCTTAGAGAATAGAGGTGAAGATAAGGAACGAATAAGCTCAACTAGAGTTTGAACAATAAGAAGTAATGTAAGAAACGTATAAAGAAGGGATAAAACTTGCGTGAAATGATTCAAAGAAGAATCTCACAGAGTTATAAGGAATATGAATGTGGGGTTACCCAACTTCAATAATAAGAATGTAAGATGATAATAAATAGACAATGTCTATAAAAAAGAGAATGATAAAGAAGTTAAGAATAGAGAGTTATATCTAAGTGGTGCAATTGTACTCTTTCGTAGTTGATGTATGGTATCTGGGCTAAACGATTCCTTCATAGAGCGGAGGTATATACGAACTAGCAATTTGGAACCTAGTTTGTTGGTTGTTTGTGGGAAACCACTCAGCGTACCATATTGAAACCGATAGACACTCGATGTGTACCAAGTATAGAAAGCGGATACGCATGATGAAAGTGTAGAACTTGAATGAAATGTTGAGCAATGTAAATGAAGTTAGAAATTCTTAAATGAAGAATTGTTATATAAACAAGAAGATTCAAGGAAGAATCTTGAAGAGATATAAAGATAAGAAATGAGAGTTTCCTAACTCCAAAAGCCAAGATAACGAATAATGTCGTAAATGATGAAAAAGAGAAAGAAATAGGATCGTAAAATAAAACGATCACGAGTTAAGAAAAGAATTTTAAGGGAGATGATTATAGAATAAGATCACGACGTGATCTGTTTAAGTTATAAAAGAAAGATGGTCTATAATGTTTGAATAATTATAGCTCAATCCTATGAAGATGGAGTACTATGAAATAGTACGAGATAACTCATTAGGAGTTATAGATAATGTGATACGAGGAATTCGTATCGAGCAAAGAGCAAGTTATAAGCAAGATAGAGTTAGGTGGGATTTCAATTGAGAACTCATGTGATGGCTGAGTTGTACAAACCTTTGTATGGGCGAGGGTTTGTGCTTGTACTCAGTTTATCACATTGATAATCATTGGAATGTTTGTGTCGCGCTATTTGCTATATGCCTGTTGAGAATGTGATTCTTTTCTCATGTGTATAACAGATAGGTAGAGTATAGTTAGAGAATATTATAAGGCTAAGTACGAGTTCTTAAAACTCATACTTATGGTAGGTTCGTGACTCATAATTATATAGTATATTTTTGAACCCCTCAGCGAATGGACGCCTATGGTCTGACTAGGATAAGTTCTTGAACTCATATGATTGTGGCAAGTTCCTAAACTCAAAATGTGTGGTAAGTTTGACGAACTGGGTATAGATAAGTGTAAATGGAGTATTGAGGATGATAGAAATAGATAGACCTATTAAGCAATGGATCATTATAGAAAGTAGAGTTGATGGTGGAAGCATAGGTACTCTAAATCTACTAGCTATGCTAGACTTTCGAAATTTATTGACTTCGTGATGATGTTTACACTTCTATTTTCTTGAAAAACATTAGATCAAATGATGGAACCAATGAGTTTTAACAACAATATTGTTATTCGTATGTCTATGCTAATTGTTTCGGCTAGACAAAAATGATTTGCAATATATCAAAATGTATTTTATATCATTAATGCATCATGTAACCTGGTGCAAAGATGATAAAAATGATGGAGTCATCAATGCAGTATTACCTAGTGTTGGATGTGATCTATGGATCGTCAGCCCACTATGGTATGATGTAGTATGATAAAATCACCAAATGACGGAATCTTCAACGGACTGTAAATACAGTGCGGTATCATGACGTCATAAAAAGATTTTTGAGATTTCTTTAAGATATGAGAATTCATATCTATGTATGTATATGTATATTTCGGTTGATGTCTGAATTGTTGTAGAGGTCTATGCTATTTGATTCAGCTAGACGAATATTGAAAGATGTTCATGAAATTTAAGCGTTTATTGAAAAGTTATGCCAAATCAAATTATTTTGGTGCGGATTCAGATGTTGAAAAGCTGAGGTGAACAACCCTATAAGGGGACATGTTTTCAAGGACAATGGTTCCGAGCGTAACGCATATAGTAGTTACAAAACACTACGTTGCGGCCCAACATAGTGGTACAATAGGTTGGCCACCTAGTGTACGTAAGGATGGTGTTTTCAGTCTTTGTGATTGATAAATACTCTGGTTTGCAGTGTGAAGGATTGAGTTGAAGCACTAGTAAACCGAGAACAGAGTTCACGGTCTTGTGACCCCTCAGCATGATTTGGAATCTTTTAAATTCCTGAGTTATTCATACTACTTCCTAATTATTGAGCAATTATGGAAGATTCTTGCTATTCTAAAAGGCGAATATGATAAGGATGATATTCATTAGAAAGAAGTAAGTCGTAGGATGCAACACTGAATGATGAATATATTGAATAAGTGAGAAAAGAAGTGTTGATATGAGAAGGAGATGAGTTATCAAAGAATAATGTAAAATTTTTAATAGAAAAGTTAATAATTGTAGAAAGATCTTTGTGGAAAGGAAGTGGTTATAGAACCCAATGACTGAATAAAGTATTAACGTAAAAATCTATTTTGATAGATTGAATGAATAAAGATTAATAAATAAAAATTTCGAGGACGAAATTCTTAGAAGAATGAGTGAATGTAATGTCCCGGGAGTTTGATCATATAGTATATGATAATGATCCTTAGAGAAAGATAATGAACGGGTCAAAGAATATGTAATACTCAAATATAATTGAGTCTAACTAAATGTTATGAAATAAAACTTATAAGAATTTATTATCAAGAATGGTGAGAGCAGAAAATATAAAACATATATTAAGGTAATGTGTTGAAGTTATTCAATGAATAGATTTGAGAAAAACCTGAGTAAGGTAGGGTTTCGGTGATTTCGAGGACGTAATCCTTATAAGGAGGGAAGGATGTGACATCCCAGATTTTTAGAATTTATAAATGAAAATTTTATAAATAAAAGTATTATTTATGAGATATGTTTGGGTGTGAGTATGTGTATGCCATATATTGTAGAATATATGAATTGATGTGAAGAGAATGTTATATATTAATTTTAATATATATAAATATTTAATTGAATTATTTATTGAGTAAATAAATAAATTTTGTTTTGATTATAGAGTAATGTAATTAAGTATAATAGATTAATTAAATGAATATTTAGTATTTAATTTAATTAATATAATAATTTTATGTTATAGTTCTAATTTAATTGAGATAATTAAATTTGATGAGTTATGTGATGATTGTTACATGAAATTATAATTAACAAGTAAATATAATTATGTGACAATTTGATGAGATTGATTGATGTTAAGCTATTGATTAATTAAAATAATGAGTATTTGCCAAACATGGTCTTAGGCTTTTCAAGTTCAAGTTGGTGTAACCTATGTATTAACTAGTAATTAGTATATCTAATAATTACTAGGAGTTACATATATTATATATTACTCGTATTGTATATTATATGTATATACTACAAGTTAGTATGTTAGTTTTAGAAAACAAACAAAAGAAAGAAGAAGAGAGTTAGAGAGAGTTGTAGGAGAAGAAGAAAAGGAAGAAAAAGAAGAAGAAGGGAAAGCTTTGAGAAGACAAAACAAGCCCCATCATCATCTTCATCTCTCTCTTAAATTCATACTAATAAGGCTATAATCTAAATTCCTTATTTTAATTATATTTTTATGTTCTTCATAATGTAGGATAATGATTATATAGAAGTTGTATTGATAAATTGAGAGAGATAGAGAGAAATAAAGGAATTGAGATGAGTTAGAAGAAGAAGAAGAAAAAGCTAGAAGAAGGTAATTTCTAAATTCTTATTTAATTTTTGATTTTTGGGTAGATTTATGTTCTAGGGTAATAGATCATGCTTAATCTTGTTTGTATTGGTTTAATCTTGGATTATCAAGAATCAAACAAGAGTATTCAAGCAAGAAAATGAAATAGATAGAAAATTTGAAGAACAAAATTCGTAGGTTTTGAGTAATTGTGGACATATCTTGTGAAATTAATATCTCTTTGGGTATAATGAGTTAGAAAGTGAGCCTTATATCAAATCGAAGATATGGAAGCAAGCTATATTCTGAAAGTGGAATCACATGAAAACTCTTTGTAGATTTCTTGCAATGTCTGTTTTAGTAAGGCTGGTCCGAAGGGAAAATAATTTGTCCAGAAAATCAAAACTGTTACGGTTTATGACTTTGAAAAATTCATATAAATTCGTCTGTTTTGAATCTGAAGAAAATTAAAACATGAAAGTTTTAGATATGGAAGTTTACTAGCTAGACTCGCTAGATTGAGCCATTTTATGGACCGGATCATGTCCGAAATAAATTATTTAGTAAGGATGTCCAGAAAATGAAATTTTCTACACTAGTTGATGAATTACAGAATCTGGTTTAGATGGATAAGGGTCTGACTTTAAGGCCTAGATGAGATTGTAGTACACTGAGTAAGGGTTAATTCTATATAAGAAGGAACAAAAACGGACATGTAACGAAGGAGATACGTTAAAAACGAAAGCAACGTTTTGTTAAAGAAATTGTGAAGATGAGTTTTATAATTATGTTTGAATTAAGATTTTGGGTGATGGTATATTTTGATGATTAAAAATATGTTTTGACATATGTAATGAATATAGATATGTGTTATCATATTCTATGCATAATTAACCATTTAAAATCAAGAGTTGAGATAAGTTAATGTGTGCACATAACGTGCTCGATAAAATGCCTAAAAGTAATAATGTTTCTAAACTTTGGTATACAAAGTGTCTAACTAATGGCTAAAATTGGATATCTAAGTATGAAAAGATGATAATACAAGAATAATAATAGAAAGAAATCAAAAAGGGTAATTTTTGATTTATGAAGGAAAATTAAACATGTAAACAATGTGTTGAATATGCATTTTTGAAACCAAATTGGTAAAAATAAAATGGTGTGATATACGCACATTAAACTACAAGTGAGATAGTCTAGCATGTGTGGTGATGAAAATGAAAATAAAACCGAGTTGCATATAAAACACAGTTAGATGTCTATAAAGATATTATAAAGGATAATAAGATAAAGTAAGGTCTTAGAATAAATTTGACCATGAGATTGATTATTGATTTTATTTATTATCAATCTCACATACAGTGTAGGTTGTGCAAGGACGTGAAGTATTAGAATGTTGGTAAAACGCCGATAAAGGCAAGTCTTTCAGTTCCTTTTTACTATGTGAACTTGGTGATGATCTGCTTTAAAATTTTAGTGTATGATGTATTATATATGTCAAAAGTATGAAATGTGAAAGTCAATCTATGACTATGATGATTGAACTATGAATGTTGATTAAGTAAGGAACGCAATCTTTACAGTTGTTATGTGAACTACAATATGTATGCTATGTTTGTTTATGATTATTCTTGTATGTTGAGCATGTTATTATGTGTTACGTGATGCATGAAAACTGCTAAATTTTGCTGAGCTGTCGAGCTTATTCTTGCAAATAACCATTTTTACAGATTCAAGAATTGAAGGTAACGCTATGTGCTACTTGATTGTTATGGATCAAAAGTGATATATGAAGATTTAATATCCTAGCTAAGTTGTTATTCTTGTAAACCATGTCTAATGTTTCGATAAATGTATTAATATTGTAATTATAATAATGTTTTGCGAATGTAAACTATTGTAGTATTAAAATGATTCTGAGATATTTAGATGTAAATGTTGAAGGTTTTTGGAACGAGGATAGTTTGTAATAGAAAATTATAATTATTCCGCAAATTTCAATGGTTGTATTGTCGTTTAATGATGTAAAATTAAAGGTTGAATATATTATTAACGACCGAAGTCGAGAATTAAATTGTATGAATTTTGGGGTCGTTACACACATGAGTGGTGATAAGTGGATTTAATATACACGAATCGATATTCATTTCCAGTTTAAATTCGTAGTTATCTTCTTGTTTTGTGTTCGTTTTCACTTGTTTCATGTCATTTTGTGTGTAGGGTGGTTGTGGATACAAGTGGTAAAGAAAGACGGAGTTTTGGAGCGAAAGTGGAAAAAATGCATGAGGTCACAATTTTTATTTAGTTGTAGCCTAGCCCGCCAGGGCGGGCCTGATTAAGCCTATACCCCCCCCCCCCCGCCAGGGCGGGGGTCTCGAATCCTGAAGTGTCCTACTGGCTTGTGGAGACTGCTGCTACTAGGATTGCTGTTTTTTTTTGTGAGGCGCCTGGACTCTAAATTGGGAGACTTCGGTCAGAACAAGGGAGAGCTGAATATTACGTTGAAAACAACAATCACACAACACAAGGAGCATAATACGGAGATCAATTCTAGGATTCAAGTGCGAGCGTTGGAGAAATAATTTGAGGAGATTATCGTGAAGGTTGCAGATCTAGGCTACGTGAAGGGGTTTTCATTATTCTTCTTCTCTTTAGTCTTTTATTTGTAATTAAAAGGATGGTTTCAATAGATTATTCAGTTTTTGATTCATTTGTTATGAACTAATTCGCTTATTAGACTTGTGATGGATCCTTGGGTGAAACAGTGATTTTATAACTTTGATTTCCAATTCAATAAAGTATTATCAGTTTATCTATGTTAATTCAAGCGTGAACTTATGAATTGCTTGATCAACAATTCCTCGTGGATTTGTATGGAATCAAGAGAGGATATTTGAATCTAGACCTAGTTAATATAGCATGTGTCATGAATTTTGTGAATAGCAAATTTTTGAATATTGTTGAGGTGGAGATATGCTTGACATCACATGTAATCGGATAGAGAACTTAAGCTTAAACCTTCTTTAATTGCAGTTCACATAGAGATATAGTGAGTTGGTTGATTTAGGTGTTTAACGGATTTCTATCTTAGTTATGGATTGACGTTAATACGGTATTAGTGCATCGCGAGGTGGTTAATACTACGTTCGTGTTTTTAATTTATAAATTGGGATAGTGAATTGAAATGGAATAAGGGTATTAAAATCAGAGTGAAGCTTAGGGTGAAATCATAAGTCTAATTCTCCATTAATTGTTGAAATTCCAGATTTTGATATTAGTGATTGGTTTGGGGTATTTTATTTGTTTTTAATTTAGTTTCTATAATTTTTAATCATTGAATTGGATAGTTTAATAAAATTAGGATTAATAGGAAATTGATAATTGTGAAGTTAAGTTTCTTATTAAATTGTCTATGTGGGAACGATACTCCATTCATCACTTTATTACTTGTTGACCACGTACACTTGCGTGTTTTGCACATATCAATTTTACACCAACAAGTTTTTAGCGCCATTGTCGGGGAATATTTAGTATAAAACGTAATAGTTTTACAATATCAGTTTAATTAATCCAGTTTTACTTAGACATTTTTATTTTTGTTTTGTTTCTTCAATTTCAGGTGTGGAAGCAGTTTATGCAAACACGGTCCAAAAATCCAGATTAGCTACCTTTAGACGACGACATTGACAAAAGGTTTCAGAGGTTGAACAAGTGGATCAAGGAAACGAGACAAGAATTTGAAACACCTGAGAAAGAAGAGGAAATGGCAGCCGAAGATCAGAAAACATTAAGGGACTACGCCACACCCAAGGTGACTGAACTGCAATCAAGCATCACCAGGCCCGCAATAGCAGCGAATACATTCGAAATTAAGCCAGGGATGATACAAATGATTCAGAATTTAGTTCAGTTTGGGGGATTGGCAAATGACGATCCGAACGAGCATCTAGTCAGTTTTTTGGAACTATGTGACACCTTTAGGTTCAATGGGGTATCAGATGAAGCTGTGAAACTTCGATTGTTCCCATTCTCTTTACGGGACAAGGCGAAGAGCTGGTTACATTATTTACCATCCGGTTCAATAACTACATGGGAGGATTTAGCTCAGAAATTCCTCGCAAAATTCTTTCCACCGGCAAAAACTGCAAAGATGAGAATCAAGATAACGATGTTTGAACAACAACATGGGTAGTCGTTATATGAGGCTTGGGAGAGATACAAAGAATTGCTCAGAAAATGCCCACATCATGGATTACATAAGTGGCTGCAAATGAACACCTTTTACAACGGGTTACATGGGAATCTCAGGACAAGTATTGATGCAGCGTCGGGCGGAGCATTCATGGCTAAGAGTTACGAGGAAGCATACGAGTTGATTGAAACCATGGCGGCTAATAACTACCAGTGGCCCACAGCAAGAATGACACAAGCGAAGGCAGCTGGGGTGTTAGAAGTAGATAGTATGACAGCGATGCAAGCACAGATATCTGCACTTTCAAAGATGTTGGAATCGGTAACAGCAGCACAAGCACAACATACACAGCAAGTACAACAAGCGATAATAATATGTGAGTTGTGCACGGGAGAGCACCCAACGAAGCAATGTACAATTAATCCAACAGTTGTACAGTTCATCGGCAGTTACAACAGAATTCTGTAAAACACATATCAGAACACATACAATCAAGGAAATAGGAATCATTCGAATTTCTCATGGAGCAACAACCAGCAAAATCAAGCTTCACGATAATCATATCCACCAGGATTTCAAAACCAGCAACAACCAGCTCAATATCAAGAAAGGAAATCTGATCTGGAGGAAGTGTTGGCAAAATTCATGACTAGCACCAATTTGGCTATAAAAAATCAAGTTATGGCTACGAAATCACAAGAGATGGCTATCAAAAATCTAGAGAATCATATAGGTCAAATTGCGTTGGCATTGAATAACAGACCACAAGGGACATTACCAAGTGACACCAAGAGAAATCCTAAGGGAAATCACGAGCAGTGTCAAGCTATTATGTTAAGAAGTGGAAAATAGCTTGATGGTCAAGAGCCAGAAATTTCGGTTACAAAGGAGGTTGAACCAGAGAAAGAAAATACAGTGGGTGAGGTTACGCAAGGGCTCGAAAAACACATGGAAAAGAACAGACCAGTTAACGAACCCGTTGTTTATCCTCCCCCACCATTCCAGCAAAGAGTTCAAAAATAAAAATTAGACAAACAATTTGCCAATTTTTTGGAAGTTTTCAAGAAACTTCAAATCAACATACCATTTGAAGAGGCCCTAGAACAAATGTCGAGCTATGCAAAATTTATGAAAGGGATTCCGTCAAGGAAGAAGAAATGGGAAGATTTTGAGACTGTGGCACTAACAGAGGAGTGTAGTGCAGTATTACAGCAGAAATTACCAACAAAACTCAACGACCCGGGGAGCTTCACTATCCCATGCACAATCGGGAGTACCTGATGCCATTGTCTGTATACTTAGAATTGGGTTTACCTGTACCAAGGCCGACGAACATTTCATTACAATTGGTAGATAGGTCAGTTACATATCCGAGAAGAATAGTAGAGGACATTTTAGTGAAGGTGGATAAGTTTATATTCCCTACAGACTTTATCATTCTGGATTTCTAGGATAAGAACATACAGATTATCCTAAGGAGACCTTTCTTGGCTACGGGAAGGACACTCATAGACGTGCAAAAAGGAGAACTTACTATGAGAGTCCAAGATCAAGAAATCAAATTTAATGTGTTCAAGGCCATGAAATTCTCTACGAACGAGGGAGAATGTTTTCGGATGGATTTAATTGAGCAAATCTTCAATGAAGATATGAGCAAGAGTTTGGTCAACGATCCATTAGAAACAACCTTACTAGGGGATGAAGAAAAGGACGACCCAGAATTTGTGGACTTTTTACAGATGCTAGACTAATTACCACGAGTTAGCAGATTCAGAGCACCGTTTCAACCTTTGCACAAGGAGGAAAAAGCTGCTAAAAAACTGCAACCGTCATTGGAGGA
This sequence comes from Panax notoginseng, assembly GCA_016801055.1. NCBI lineage: Eukaryota > Viridiplantae > Streptophyta > Magnoliopsida > Apiales > Araliaceae > Panax > Panax notoginseng. The sequence goes on along the minus strand of CM029018.1, from coordinate 41,871,783 downwards.
GCCACCAACATTGGAGCTTAAGCCGCTCCCTAAACATCTCAAGTATGCGTATTTAGGAAATTCAAATTCTTTACTTGTAATTATTTCTGCTGCACTTAACGAATTGCAGGAAGAAAAGTTGCTGAGGGTGCTTAGGGATCACAAATCAGCGATTGGTTGGACGATTGGGGATATAAAGGGAATTAGTCCGTCATTCTGCATACACAAGATTCTGATGGAGGATGATGCAAGACCGTCGGTGGAGCATCAACGTCGACTTAACCCAATTATGAAGGAAGTGGTAAAGAAGGAAATTCTAAAATTATTCGATGCCGGTATCATATATCCAATTTTCGATAGTAAATGGGCTAGTCCGGTTCATTGTGTATCGAAAAAGGGGGGAATGACTGTGGTACAGAATGAGGACAACGAGTTAATTCCAACAAGAACAGTTACAGGATGGAGGGTGTGCATCGATTATAGGAGATTGAATAAGGCAACCAGAAAAGATCATTTACCGCTGCCCTTTATTGATCAAATGTTAGACAGATTAGCGGGACATGAGTACTAATGTTTATTGGATGGATACTCGGGCTATAACCAGATCGCCATCGCTCTTGAGGATCAAGAGAAGACAACATGTACATGCACATACGACACATTTGTATTCAGGAGGATGTCATTCGGGTTATGCAATGCACCTACAACTTTCCAACGGTGTATGATGGCCATTTTTTTAGATATGGTGGAGAAGAATGTTGAAGTCTTCATGGACGATTTCTCGGTCTATGGAGACAACTTTGATACTTTCCTAGGGAATCTGGTCATGGTATTGTAGCGATGTAAGGATACAAACCTCATACTCAATTGGGAAAAATGCCACTTCATGGTTGAAGAAGGCATAATTTTGGGCCATAAGGTGTCGGCTCAAGGATTAGAGGTGGACAAAGCAAAGCTGGATATGATCGAGAAACTGCCTCCATCGAGCTTCGTTAACGGTATTAGAAGTTTTCTGGGGCATGCTGGGTTCTATAGGAGGTTTATAAAAGATTTTTCTAAAATTGCAAAACCTCTTTGCAGTCTTTTAAAGAAGGATGTTACTTTCAGTTTTACTGCCGAATGCAAGTCAGCGTTTGAATTGTTGAAGAAGAAATTAACTACAGCCCCCGTAATAGTCGCACCGGACTGGAATATGCCATTCGAGCTTATGTATGATGCAAGCGACTATGCGGTTGGGGCTATTTTGGGATAAAGACGAGACAAGGTGTTTCACGCCATATACTATGCAAGTAAAACACTCATAGAGACTCAAATGAATTACACTACCACGAAAAAGGAATTACTTGCAATGGTGTACGCGTTTGACAAATTTCGGGCATACTTGATCGGGACTAAGGTGATAGTCTACACGGATCATTCGGCGATTCGGTACCTAATAGCAAAAAAGGATGCTAAGCCACGCCTTATCCGATGGATTCTCCTACTTCAAGAGTTTGACCTATATATTAAAGATAGAAAGGGAACGAAGAACTAAGTTGCCGACCATTTATCAAGGCTAGAAAATCTGGAGAAAAAAGATGAAGATAGATGCACAATCAACGAGTCATTCCCAAATGAGCAACTATTTGGGTTAAATGTAGAATTTCTTTGGTATGCAGACTTCACAAATTATCTGGTGAGGAATATGCTTCCCCCCGATCTTACATAACAACAAAAAAAGAAATTTCTTTATGATGTCAAGTGGTACATGTGGGATGAGCCTTATTTATTTAAACAGTGTGCCGACAAGATGATTAGAAGATGTATCCCCTACAGTGAAGTGCACAACATACTGCAGGAATGCCACTCATCGGTATATGGGGGACATTATGGGAGTGAGCGCACAGCAGCAAAGTGCTTCAAGCCGGGTTTTATTGGCCAACATTGTTCAAAGACGCCCACCAATTTGTGAAAACATGTGATAGATGCCAAAGGGTGGGAAACATCTCCAAACGAAATGAGATGCCCCTACAAACAATTATTGAAGTGGAAATCTTTGATGTATGGGGCATCGATTTCATGGGGCCATTCCCTTCATCTTTGAGCAATCAATATATTCTACTCGCGATGGATTACGTCTCGAAGTGGGTTGAAGCTGCAACACTACCGTCCAACGATGCCGAGGTAGTCCTAAAATTCCTACAGAAAAACATTTTCACGAGGTTTGGCACGCCAAGAGAAATAATCAGTGACGAAAGTAGTCACTTCTGCAATAAGTCTTTTACAGCTCTCTTGGCTAAGTATGGGGTTAACCACAATGTGGCGACAACGTATCACCCTCAAACAAATGGACAGGCTGAGGTATCAAACAGAGAAGTTAAGAAGATATTGGAAAAGGTCGTAAATCTGAGTCGGAAAGATTGGTCACTTCGGTTGGATGACGCATTATGGGCTTATCGGACTGCATACAAAACACCAATCGGGATGTCACCATATCAACTCATGTACGAAAATGCATGTCACTTACTAGTGGAGCTACAGCACAAGGCCTATTGGGCAATACAGAAATTGAATTTTGATCAATCTGCCGTAGGAGATAAGAGGCTACTCCAACTAAATGAGCTCGACAAATTTTGACTTCATGCATACGAGAACGCCAAGCTTTACAAAGAAAATGTTAAAAGATGGCATAACCAAAAAATTATGCATCGAACATTCGAGCCGGGTCAATCAGTCCTCTTGTTCAACTCACGGCTGCGATTGTTTCCAGGAAAGCTGAAGTCGAGATGGTCTGGACCATTCACTATAAAGCGAGTATTCCCTCACGGCGCCGTTGAACTCTACAGTCGTAATCCATTAGAGACGTTCAAGGTCAATGGTTAACGGATAAAGCATTATTGGGGTGGCGAATCAAACTAGGATGTCATCAACTTCACCCTCGCCGATACACAATAAAACAGGGAGTAGTCAGGCTGAACAACTTAAAATCAAGCGCTAATTGGGAGGCAACCCAATATTTCGTTATTTTTCGTAGTTTTATTTATAATTGTTAGAATGTAGCTTTTATTAAGTATTAGGTAGGTATTATAGCATAAATTTTTTTTGTTGAAACTCTCAATCCTACTCTGAGTCGTCAATAATCTAACAGTTTGCATGTTTATGGTTGCAGGAGGGGTCTAAAGTTAGTAAGAGCAACAACGGGCAGGAAAACAAGAAAAATCGGAGAATTTGGATCTACACTTTTGGAAGCCAAAAATTTGATTATAGTGAGCATGCCCGCCGGGGCGGGCTTAAATGACCTTGTACCCCCCGTCGGGGCGGGGGTCCTTAATTCTGGGCAGACAAGTTAGCTGATACGCACGTTCCTTTCTTATTTCCCCACACACACGCCTATTGCCTTCTCAGCTGTCTTTCTCCAAAACATAACCCACGATCGACATCTACTAGTAACTTACTACTACGCATTACCTAAATCCACTGCACCCACTTCCCCCTCCCCCATAAATTCCATTACCTCCCACCATCAAGTACACCACTTCCTCTCCCTTACATCACCTCTATATATATCCTAACCCATACTTCCCATTTTCATCACCACTAAAGTCGAATTCGTCAAGAAATTGGGAAACACTTAGCACACTTACGACTAAGTGACATTCCTATTGAGTTTTCATCTTCTCTCCACTGAAATACCATAGCAACAATCAGGATTTGGGTGAAGAACGGACTGTGCACACCAAGTGTTTGATAAATTGAGTGAACTAAGTGTACGGGGAAGGAAGTGTGTGCTAGTAAGTTTCAAACATCCAGAAATCAATGGCTTCACAACCAACATCAAAACACCAAAGGGGAGAGGGTTCAAGTTCCGCTCCACCAACACGAACATTCGACCGTCAAAAATTCAAAACTGCCGCCACCGCCGACTGGTACGATTATTTGGTTACCAAGGCTCTTACACCGGAGTGGGGTTTGGCTCCCAAGGCCCATGATGGTGAGATGATGCAACAAATTTATCAGCAAGGTGGGTAAAATTCACGGAGGATCCCGAGCCCGCCGCTGTGAATGTCGTCAAGGAGTTCTATGCGAACGCCGAGGACAAGGCACCGTTCAATGCCTTTGTGTGGGGTCGTATGGTCCCGTTCAGTGCTGATGCAATCAATATATATTATCAATTGAGGGTGTCGCGCCAGTGCCAGTATGCCTATCTGCAGGATTTCAACCCTGACTTTGAGGAGGTTATCCAAAACATGACTAAGCTGGGTACAACATGGATAAAGGGTAGGACAGGAGGCACAATGTTTCACAGCAAGGACCTCCGTCGGTATGGGAAAATCTGGTATGCCTTCCTCTGTGCTAAATTGCTACCGTCCACGCACACCTCGGACGTGACCAAGGAGAAGGCACTCCTCCTGTATGCCATCGTGCAAGACTTTATCATAGACATCTGGGCAATTATCAATTTTTCTATTCGACGATGTCTCCAGGGCAACTTTTTTGGCAGCTTACCACACCCATCACTTATATCTGGGTTGTGTCGTCAAGCCGGAGTGCGTTGGTCTGATGATGAACCCACTCTGATGCCGCTGTAGCTCTTAGATACTAGAATGATAGTGCGATATTCAATGTGGCCTGACAGCGAATCGCATCCTAGAGGTTTAGGATTTATATTTCCATCAGCTTCGGAGGACGAGGCTGAAGCTGAAGATACTTCTGAGGATGAGGATGAAGCTATGGGAGATCAAGGAACCGAGCAAGTACCACAGACCGAGGAAATATCCAGTCCTCAGTTCCTTGGGTTTAAAAATCAGATGAATGCGCACAATAGGGCAGCACGCCAGGAAATGCGGCGATTGGCGATGTGACAAGATCACATGTTTGATGCTATGAACACATCTTTCGCCTCACTCAACACAACACTCCAAAGCTTCAACCTGGTGGCTCAGTATCCATATCAACAACCTGGACCACTGCCTCGATTTCCTCCGAGTGATTCAGATGATGAAGAGCACCAACCACCTCCCCAGACTTAGGCGATTGCAGGGAAGTCCTCATGCACTTAATTTTATTTTTATCCAATGAGGGCATTGTGTTACTTAAGTTTGGGGGATTTAATTGTTTAGTTGCATGCATTTTGTTATTTTTGTTTTCATTTCTAGTTTGCATTATAGATTAGGTGTTGCATAGTAGTTAGGATTTTATATTGTTTTCATAAATGTTATGTTCAGTTTAAAAAAATAATAATGAATTTTTTTTTAGTTAAATATTATGTTTGCATATGTCCAACGGTGTTGCTTTTCATGTTATTTGTGGGCCAATGATGAGATTGTGAACAAGTTAACCACTACAGTATTAATTATTAGAACTATGAGGCAATTTCTGTTATGAATCGATTCTGGGACTTGTTTGAAACTGTTATAAAAAGGTTAGCACTAATAACATCTTTGTTGACCGGTCAGTTCAAATTGATACATAAATAGTTTCTAAAGGATAATGCTAGGGTGAACCAGAAAACGACAAGGATAGGCAGTTAAAGGCTTAATTTAGGCAATAACCTAAGTTTGGGGGAATATTTGGGGTATATAAGCTATATAAAAAAAAAGAAAAAAAAAGTATGAATAAACATCGTGGCGTGCTTGTCTAGTTTTGTTGCCTTTGTTACTTGAGTAAGTAAGCCCGAGGGGATTGTCTTTACACCTAGCGCCCTAAGGTCTTAATAGTCTGGGAGTCGTTGGTTAAAAGCTCGTTAAGGTAGCATTGAAAAGCCTAAGGGATAAGACATTGCATAGCTATGTGTATATATAAAAAAAAGACAGAATAAAACGGGAAATAAGAGCAAAAAGCCCCCGTAGATGAAAATAAAGCATAAATATCCCATGTTGACCCTCGATATTGGTAAATGTTTGATTTTAGTTGAATCTAGCTTATCTTTGAAATTTTTAAGTTTGCACTGTATGATTCCTTCTAAGAAGTTGCTTATGTATCGAATTTGGGTCCGTATCAGTTATCTTAGATGTTGATCACACACACACGCTATACCAGTGATAATTGTTCAAGATTTGAGAGTTAATACGAAAGTGTGGATTGCTTTTGGTAATTCATATTGTAAGGTTGCTTGTTTTCTCTGAGGCCGAGGGGTTAATTTAGTTTCTGCAATATTGTTGGAATCTAAGTCATTTAGATTTTATTTATTTTATCTCATTGCATTGCATAGCATGTAGTTTGTTTTGTGCTCGAGCACTAGCACGGTTTACGTTTAGGGGATTTTGAAAAGTGGATTTAATATACACGAATCGATATTCATTTCAAGTTTAAATTCGCAGTTATCTTCTTGTTTTGTGTTCATTTTCACTTGTTTCTTGTCATTTTGTGTGTAGGGTGGTTGTGGATACAAGTGGTGAAGAAAGACGGAGTTTTGGAGCGAAAGTGGAAAAAATGCATGAGGTCACAATTTTTATTTAGCAGTAGCCTAGCCCGCCGGGGCGGGGGTCTCGAATCCTAAAGTGTCCTGCTGGCTTGTGGAGACTGCTGCTACTGGGATTGTTGTTTTTTTTGTGAGGCGCCTGGACTCTAAATAGGGAGACTTCAGTCACAACAAGGGAGAGCTGAATATTACATTGAAAACAACAATCACACAACACAAGGAGCATAATATAGAGATCATTTCTAGGATTCAAGTGCGAGCATTGGAGGAATAATTTGAGGAGATTATCGTGACGGTTGCAAATCTAGGCTACGTGAAGGGGTTTTCATTATTCTTATTCTCTTTAGTCTTTTATTTGTAATTAAAAGGATGGTTTCATTAGATTATTTAGTTTTTGATTCATTCGTTATGAACTAATTCGCTTATTAGACTTGTGATGGATCCTTGGGTGAAACGATGATTTTATAACTTTGATTTCCAATTCAATAAAGTATTATCAGTTTATCTATGTTAATTCGAGCGTGAACTTATAAATTGCTTGATCAACAATTCCTCGTGGATTTGTATGGAATCGAGAGAGGATATTCGAATCTAGACCTAGTTAATATAGCATGTGTCATGAATTTTGTGAATAGCAAATTTTTGATTATTGTTGAGGTAGAGATATGCTTGACATCACATGTAATCTGATAGAGAACTTAAGCTTAAACCTTCTTTAATTGCAGTTCACATAGAGATATAGTGAGTTGGTTGATTTAGGTGTTTAACGGATTTCTATCTTAGTTGTGGATTGACGTTAATACGGTATTAGTGCATCGAGAGGTGGTTAATACTACGTTCGTGTTTTTGATTAATAAACTTGGATAATGAATTGAATTGGAATAAGGGTGTTAAAATCAGAGTGAAGCTTAGGGTGAAATCATAAGTCTAATTCTCCATTAATTGTTGAAATTCCAGATTTTGATATTGGTGATTGGTTTGGGGTATTTTATTTATTTTTAATTTAGTTTATATAATTTTTAATCATTGAATTGGATAGTTTAATAAAATTAGGATTAATAAGAAATTGATAATTGTGAAGTTAAGTTTCTTATAAAATTATCTCTGTGGGAACGATACTCTATTCATCACTTTATTACTTGTTGACCACGTACACTTGCGTGTTTTGTGCGTATCGATTTTACACCAACAAGTGGCCCCCTCCTTGTTAAGAAGATCCTCAAAACAGGACATTACTGGCTATCTCTCAAGGCTGACTGCAATGATCACGTCAAGAGATGTTATCAATGCCAAATTCAAGGGAATGATATCCACGCCCCTCCACGGGAGCTCCACAATATGAGCTCACCTTGGCCCTTCTCAATGTGGGGAATGGACGTGATCAGGCCCATCGAGCCCAAAGCCAGTAATGGACATTGCTTCATCTTCACCATGATCGACTACTTTACCAAGTGGGTAGAAGCATCTTCCTTCCCCAGGGTTACCAAAGAAGTCATCATGGTTTTCCTCAAAAACAATGTCATTTGTCGATATGAACAACCAGATGTAATTGTATCAGACGATGCTAAGAACCTCAACAACAAAATGATGGAGGAACTATGCAGTAAATTCCACATCAAACACCTTAACTCCGTCATCTACCGTCCAAAGGTGAATGGTGCTGTTGAAGCGGCTAACAAAAACATCAAAAAGATTATGCAAAAGATGTCCGCAACCACAAAGGATGGCCTAACTTATTGCCTCTTACTCTGTTAGGCTACAGAACATCAATGCACACTTCAATTGGGGCAACACCCTACGCATTAACCTATGAGATGGAAGCAGTTCTCCCCATAAAAGTAGAAATGGAATCACTCAGAGTGTTGATGGACGCTCAGCTGGATGAGGATCAATGGGTACAAGACAGGTATCACGAATTGTCTCTAATAGATGAAAGGCGAACCGCGGCTATCTTCTATGGTCTGTTATATCAACAAAGGATCGCCCGATCCTACAACAGAAAAGTTTAGCTACGGCAGTTTAAACAACATGACTTGGTTTTAAAGAAGATCCTCGACAACAAAGATTGCAGGAAATGGACGACGATGAATTTCCATAGCTTATCAACTCGGACACCGTGAAACGGTACTATGTCTGAAATTGCTATCAAGCAAACATCCTGGTATTGGATCATCAGATGACCAGCCATGCCGGTTCTTCAACCCTTAATTACATACAACTCTTTTCCACACTTTGCCCCTCAAGGAAACATACTCTTTAAGCCAGCAGCCTGGCTTCACCGCGCTCTTACAACTTTGGTCATCCCACTAGGGATTGAACCTCTCGCGTTTACAGTTTGTCCCCCCAAATATGGGATCAAACTTTTCACACCTGCAGTTTATCCTCAACCTAGGATCAAACTTTTTCTTCTCTGTAGTCTATCCTGTACATGGGATTAAACTTTCTTCCCCACAGTCTGACCTGTACATGGGATTAATCTTTCTTCCCCGCAGTTTACCCTGCACATGGGATCACACTTTTCAACTCGTACTGAGGGGCGAACTACGTCGACCTGATCTCCTTGATACACGGGAGTACGTAGGCAACCATATTCTATATGGCCCGGTCGCAATAAACAAAAAATAACAAAAACATTTCTACCCTTTTCCACAAAAACAAAAACCACAAAAACACTTCTACAACCTTCTTCATCAATAAAGCTTCTACACCCATCTGCCTTTCATAAATAGTGTTGAACCTCTTACACCAGGTTCGAACTATGCAGACCTGATCTTCTCTTCAACAGGAGTATGTAGGCAGCCATTTATGGTTCGGTCTTACCCCCTACCAAAACACAAATACTTGTCAACGGTACTGGGATCAAACTTCAATCCATCACATTTTATTTGGCTTTAAACCAAAGGGATGGAATTACCTGAACTCCTCCTAAATAGGAGATTCGGCGATCATCTAAGCTGCTGTTGTTCCTTGAAGAGCAACACCAATCCATAAGGGATGAAATTAACTAGGCTCCTCCTAAATAGGAGTACTGGCGACCATCTGTGGTGCGATCAATCTCAAAGAGGAAAGATACACTCCTATCCATATTTCCATACAGAAACCAGTCCCAAGACACCAAAGATGGTAGGGATACACACAAATCCATGATCTATTCTGAACTATCCAGAGAAAACTCAATGTCGATCCAGCAAGGAGGAATTCAGAATACATCAAGAGCACAAGCCCTAAAGAAGCAAGCAAATATCAAACAAGTATCAGAGCATATCTAAAAGGGAAGTGTTAAAAAATATATTTTTCTGCTATATATAATGTTGTTTGATATACACAATATAAACTGTACATGACAAAATGGCAAAGCTAGTATATGCAGGAAAGTATAAGTCCATCTGTAAATCGGTGTATATGCGAGCTAACAAGCCCAACATGGCATCCCTCTCCGAAGAAGGAGGCAAAGATGTGGTCTCCTATATGAGGATATCCACACGACCCAACAGATCTGCAGCCATCTGCATGGTGACCATATGCTTATCGATGTAAGTGCTCATCTCTGCAAGAATGCCAGTGGTAAGAGACATCACTGCAGTACTATCTGTGACGGCTACATCCCGGGCAGATATGGCGCTATCCTGCTCAACTATCACTACATCTCTGGCTGATCTGGCCTCATCCCGCTCAACAACAGCGGCATCTCTACGAGCTAATGCCGCGTCTCTCTCTAACAAGGTCGCGTCTCTCCCAACAAGAGCTGTCAACATCAGGGATCTAACCTGATCTCTCTCAAAGGTCATCAGATGAAGACTCCGCTCAAAGTACTGTGTTGAATGTGTAATCACGGCAGTGCTAGTACTGAGAGAATCTAAAAGAGCTGCTGGCAACCCAGTAGATGGCTCCTCCTCGGTGTGAGAATCAATGTCCTCCATGGGCTCTCCACCATCTGAGTCAATACTCGGCAATGTGGATACCACCTCAGCCGATGTAGTCTCTGCCTCCATCCATGTGGAATACTCTGCAGAATATCTTGGATGACTAATAGAGAAAGAAGCTGTAAGACCTCGAATTTTATGAAATAAAAGTATTCAATTTTTCTTATAATTACAATTCAGTAAATGGTTAAATTGATAAAAAGTTAAAGTTATGGGTGAAATATAATAAATTTTCAAAATAAACAAGTGGTTATAAAATAATCATTATTATTGGGGAATATTCGTTGGTTGTGGAATATTCTTTCTGTCGGGGAATATTCGTATGACGGCGCAGCTATTTGTGGGTCCCATAACGAAAAACGGTCGGATGAAGATAACGACAAAAATTGAATTTTTATAATTAACGGCGTAGTTGTTACCGTTAACACTATTGGAATACCCGGTGGTTAAAATACAGTAATACACGTTATTGCACAGTAGCACTCGGTATTGCACAGTATTTTTAAAATTATTGATTCTTACATAAGAATGCACTATTGAATAATTGTTACAGTAGTTACTGTTCAATATTTTATTTTATTGATTCAATAATTGATGCGTTGATATTATTGTTGTTTCAATAATTGTTGCTGCACAGTATTTTCTATTATCAGATCAATTATTCATATTATTTGAATAATATTATTAGATAGCATTATTGGCAATGTCTAGAAAGTTCTGTCTAAGGAGAGGTTTGGTCGTCTAATTGCGCGCCAGTAAGGAGAAATTCTTATTGGAAAGCCCCCTCTTTCTTGGGAACGGCCTGGTTGCCAGTACTGTGATTCTGTAATATTATTTGTGAATAATTAATTATTAATTTATATGAGAAAAAAAATATTAATTTTATATGGATATAGATGGAGAAAATTTTTTAAATGACAATTGTTGAAAACTGATATTTTATATTTTCTGATAAAATAATTTATTATTATATTTAATAATATAATAATGGTGATAGTTTTACAATGAATGTGAGATATATCAGTATATGAGGAAGAAGAGTATTTTTGTTGTATTAAATGATTAACACATGTTTTGTGTGTCGGTGGACCCCATTTCTTGACTGAAATTTGATTATATCCTGTAAAATCGTCCGTTTATGGATTTCGGTTAATTTCTGTTTAGAATTTGAAAAAACTTTCTTCTGCAAAGTTGTAGAGAATTGAATTTCCTAAAAAAATCGCGAGATTCGAATTTTCTGATAAAAGGACTATTTTCTATGAAATTTTGAAGTTTTGAAAAATAAAATAATTTTTATTAAATTATGGGTGGGACCCACTTTTGTTTTACAACATGTGGGCTGCTAATTTATTCAAATATGGCTGATGGCTTTCAAATTTGGTTGGTGGCATGCGTAGAAGATGAAAAATAATAATAATATTTTATTATTTAGTCTCCATTGGCGTTCTAGCATTTTCCTATAAATAAGTGCTTATGCTAGAATTGAAAATCACAACAGAAACAAGTTTTCTTTCTCTCTATATTATCAAGCATATTTTTGAGAGCATTTAGATACTTTGAGAGTTACTATTTAGTAGAAGTTTCCTCCGATTTTTCATCCGAAGTACTGCTCTCTTGAGGTAAGGGATTTTAAGGGTTATTATATTTTTTAGTTCATAATTCTTTTGACCTTCAGAAAATTCTGAAAAAATTTGAAATGATATTTTGATGAGTTTTATTGATTGTGTCCAAAAATGGTGATTTTTAGATGTATAGATTAAGAGTTATGAATTTTACGGGGAAGGACTATTTTCAAAGTAACCGCTTATAACTCCTTGTGGTTAACTCCAAAACTGATGAAATTTTTATTGAAAGTATATTTATATAATATCAGTATACTCTGTGAGTATTGTAATTTTTGGATAAAAGTACTATTTATGATAAATGTCTAAATATTTGGCAGTTTTGGCCATATGAAAAATAGTAAATGAATTTTAAAAATTCTGAGAAAAATATATGTTCAATATGGGACTATATTCTGCTAAATCTCAGAAAAGAAATATTATTGGAACTGATTTGGTATTTTTCATGAAAATAGTCTAATTATGAATAAATGAATTAAATATGTTATGTGAGGTAAGAAAATTAAAAAATATGATTTTATGGCTTGAATATCATATATGAGTCATATGCAGATTTTTGATGAGGGTTTTGGTTATTGGTGATGAAATCTTAAGAGTTTGGCATTTTAGGATGATTAAATGCATTATTTAGTAAAGTGTAAATAATTAAAATATTATTCTTTCAACATCATTATACCGAAATATTGGTATGTATTTTATTGTGGAATTTCTATCTTTTTGTGTCGGGATTACTATTCACGAGTTACTATTCATGAGTTACTATCCACGAGTTACTATTCACGAGTTACTATTCACGACAAAATTGGTTTCTTTTTCTGACCAAATTATAGTTGATTTATGAATATTACTCTTGAGATTAAATCTATATGTTGATTATATTAATTTTATTATCATATATAACATTTTTATAGCCCTAATGATGATATTTCTCTTTGACTTGAGTGTAAAGATGGGTAGATTATTGGTATGATCATGACTATGGGTTCTCTTTGGCCAGTAGTGTAAAGTTGAATTGTTGACTGGTATGATCACGACCATTGAATTTATAATTGAATATCATTAGCTTAAGTGCAAATGTGAAATGATCAACATGGTTATACTTATTGTTTATATAAATTCTGAAATGATTATATATTTCTTTGAGATATTAATATATTTGGCCTATAGTGTAAATATGAACTGTTGAAGAATATCTTTGGCCTGTAGTGCAAAGATGAATTATTGATGAATATCTTTGGCCTGTAGTGCAAAGATGAACTGTTGATGAATATCTTTGGCCTGTAGTGCAAAGATGAATTATTGATTAATATCGTTGGCCTGTAGTGCGAAGATGAACTGTTGTTGAATATCTTTGACCCGTAGTGCAAAGATGGTTTGTTGATGAATATCTTTGGCCGTAGTGCGAAGATGGATTTATTAGCATGATTATGAACAGGAACTGTGATTTGGTATAACCATGATATTTGATGTTTCAGGTAAAGACAGGTGATGAAAATATTCTTCGTCCTGGGTGCGAAGAAAAAATTTAGAATCACAATTATGATTATGAGTTATCCATATGATCGTGGAAAGGAACTGTTGAGTGATGTTACAGGGATAAAACATTGTTGGTGGATTTTTAACATGGAGAAGATGTTGGGGTTTCGATACAGAAACGCACAGCGGAAATTAAATTTTAAAGCAATTTCGAAACCCTAAAACAGGATCCATGCGAAAAACAATTAATTCAGTGGTAAGAAATTATACCGATTGTAAAAGCTAGAATTAATGCGGTCGAATATCCAACGCAATTCAAACGGACTGCGTCTCTACGGTATCCACACGAACGCTCCACACGAATCGTCCTACGATTTGCAGAAGAAGGAAACGTGGTACTAGCCACCAAGGATGAGGATTTTCTGAACTGTTTTCTCTAGTCTCTCTCTAAGAGTGGCTAGGGTTTTTTTTTGTTTTGACGTAAAACCTAAAGTGACTGATATATATCATATATATATAGCAGTTAGGAGGAATTAATCAAAACTTAATGTTATTAAAATTTAAATTTATATATATCTTAATTAAGTCTTACTTAATTAATATACCTATATATAAATTATCCTATTAATTTAAATTCGTAATTTAAAATTATATCAATCATATTGACATATTTAAATCTTTACAATTTAAATTAATTTCCTTTTAATTACGTTCTTTGTGTGTGACCCTATAGGTTATTATTACGTTGGTAATAACTTTAAAATCATATTATAAAGTTATAAACGGTGAGCGGCATCTAGTAATGCATCACTGCTACCCAAGTAATAATAAGATCGATGATTCGATGCAACCTTTTCGTGACCAATGTTTCAATATAATTTAATCATTTTAACCTTAATATCCTAGATTAAATTTGAGTCATGGAATGTGTCATACTTTTCATAATTTAATCTGAGTTTTCTTAATCAATGAGTAGACTATATGAAACAAATCACTATTTGAGCATGGCCATGCATTTCATAGTCCTACTCAATCAAGAGGCCTATGGATATCACCTATAAAATATAGGATGGTTAAATTTCATCTAGATCACTCATATTTCTCACACGATTCACAATGAACCCAATAATCACCTTTATAGTCCACCCTATTAAAGGTGACATTTGATGATATCAAAGTACATAAATTCTCGTGTAGTAATATAGCGGTTTTAGGTCGGAGGACCATTACATCATTGTCACTATGAGAATTGCTAATGACACTTCGCATAATGCTCCATATAGAATTCTCATGGTGGGTCTGTCCAGTACATCGTTCTCTAACATGTACCTATGCATTGACTTAATATCTCATATATTTATGACCAATGAGATTTGGTCATCAGTCAATCCACATACTAGTCTCAATGCATCATTGTTGTCCCATCAACAATGATACTCGACTAGGGACATTTAAGAACAATGATACTAATTGTAATGATATAATCTCATGTTCAAGTCACATACTTGAAACTATATAATTTGTATCACTATTCTAAGGAATTTTATTATGTTAACAATTATATTACGCAGTAAATAAAACCCTAATAAAATCATTTATTTATTCAATCAATAATAATATCAAATGTTAAGCAATTATATCAAATAATTGGCCTCTAGGGCATAAACTCTAACAGTCTCCCACTTGCACTAGAGCCAATCACTCATGTATCTAATACCCATGGAACTAATGTGACCGTCGTGCTTCTACTGCGACAAAGCCTTGGTCAGTGGATCTGCAACATTATCATCTGTTGGCACTCTTCCTATATGTACATCTCCTCTGTCAATGATTTCACGGATGAGATGGTACCGCCTAAGTATATGCTTGGATCGTTGGTGAGATCTGGGTTCCTTTGCCTGTGCAATGGCTCCATTATTATCACAGTATAGAGCAGCCGGATCAACAATGGTTGGAACAACACCAAGTTCAGTGATGAACTTTTTAATCCATACAGCCTCCTTGGCTTCACTAGAAGCAGCAATATACTCAGCCTCTGTTGTAGAATCAGCTACTGTCTCTTGCTTCGAACTTTTCCATCTAACAGCACCACCATTAAGGCAAAACACAAAACCTGACTGAGACTTATAGTCATCATTGTTAGTTTGAAAATTAGCATATGTGTAACCCTTTACTGCCAGTTCGTCTTCACATCCATATACCAAGAATGAATCCTTAGTCCTTTTCAGGTACTTGAGGATATTCTTGACTGTTGTCCAGTGACCTTCACCTGGATTCGACTGGTATCTGCTCGTCATGCTCAAAGCATACGAGACATCCGGACGAGTACATACCATTGCATACATGATAGATCCAATTGCCGAAGCATAAGGGATCTTTCTCATACGCTCCTCATCATCTTGTGATTTAGGACATTGGGCCTTAGAGATCTTTATACCATGAGTTACGGGTAAATTTCCTCTTTTCGCCTCTTGCATGCTGAACCGTTTCAACACTTTATCAATATATGTACTTTGACTTAGGCCGAGCATTTTTCTCGATCTATCTCTATAGATCTTGATACCTAAAATATAGGCAGCATCGCCCAAATCTTTCATGGAGAAACATTTTCCTAACCATGTTTTTACAGCCTGTAAGGAAGGAATGTCATTCCCAATAATTAATATGTCATCAACATATAATACTAGGAATACAATGTGACTCCCACTAACCTTCTTATATACACAAGGTTCATCTTCATTTTTAATAAAGCCAAATTCTTTGACTACTTCATCAAATCGAAGATTCCAACTCCGAGAGGCTTGCTTCAATCCATAAATGGATCGCTGCAGCTTACATACCTTTCCAGCATCCTTTGGAGTGACCAAACCCTCAGGTTGTGTCATATACACATTCTCAAGTAGATTTCCGTTAAGGAAAGCAATTTTGACATCCATCTGCCAGATTTCGTAATCATAAAAAGCTGCAATAGCAAGTAAGATCTTGATGGATTTAACCATTGCCACTGGAGAAAAGGTTTCATCATAGTCAACACCTTGAATTTATTTGAAACCTTTTGCTACCAGTCGGCCTTTATAGGTTTGTACATTACCATCCATGTCAGTTTTCTTCTTGAAAACCCACTTGCACCCGATTGGTTTTACCCCTTCGGGTGGATCAACCAAAGTCCATACTTGGTTAGTATACATGGTGTCCATTTCAGATCTCATGGCTTCAAGCCATCTCTCAGAATCTGGTCCATTCATAGCTTCTTGGTAGGAAGTAGGCTCATCCTGATCTATGAGCATCACATCACCGTTTTGAGTCACAAGATATCTATAATATCTCTCGGGCTCTTGGCGTGTCCTACCAGATCTACGAATTCCTTGTGTAATTTGAGCAGGTTCACTTTCCACAATTTCTTGTGGTTCCTGCTCACGTTCCAACTCAGGTTCAATGATATTTTGTGGTTCTCGAATTTCTTCGAGTTCTACTTTCCTCCCACTGTTTCCTTTAGAGGCAAATTCTCTTTATAGAAAAATATCAGTTCGAGCAACAAACTCTTTATTCTCAGAAGGTTTGTAGAAATAATACCCTTTTGTTTCTTTTGGGTATCCCACAAAATTACATTTGTCTGATTTGGGTCCGAGCTTATCAGAATCCAGACATTTTACAAACGCCTCGCATCCCCAAATCTTCATGAACGACATACTAGGACGTTTCCCAGTCCACATCTCATATGGTGTCTTCTGAACCGTCTTTGTAGGAACACGGTTAAGTGTGAATACAGCTGTCACTAGAGTATGACCCTAGAAGCTTATTGGAAGATCTGCATGGCTCATCATTGATCGTACCATGTCCAACAAGGTTCGATTCCTCCTCTCAGACACACCATTCCATTTGGTGTTCCAGGTGGAGTGAGCTATGATATAATACCACACTCCTTTAGAAGGTCATCAAAGTCTTGGCTTAAGTATTCACCTCCTCGATCAGATCGAAGGGCTTTTATGCTTTTGCCAAATTGGTTTTGAACTTCATTCTTGAATTCTTTAAACTTTTCAAAGGATTCGGATTTGTGTCTCACTAGATACACATATCCATATCTACTGAAGTCGTCAGTAAATGTAATGAAGTAATAAAACCTACCTCTTGCTAACGAACTCATGGGTCCACATACATCACTATGTATAAGTCCCAATATATCGCTAGCCCGTTCACTGTGTCCAGTGAAAGGGGCTTTAGTCATCTTGCCTAATAAACAAGATTCACATTTTTCATATGATTCAAAATCAAATGAATCCAAAAATCCATCTTTATGGAGTTTTGATATACGTTTCTCATTTATATGGCCTAAACGACAGTGCTAGAGATATGTCGGATTTGAATCATTTGATTTAAATCGTTTTGTGTTTATGTTATAGATAGGCATTTCTAAATCAAGAATATAAAGACCGTTAAACAATTGTGCAACACCATAGCAAATATCATTTAAGTAAAATGAACAACGATTGTTCTTAATTATAAATGAAAAACCTTTCTTGTCCAAACAAGAAATAGAAATAATATTTTTGCTTATAGTAGGCACAAAATAACAATCTTCTAATTCTAAAACTAGTCCAGTGGGCAAAGATAAATGATAAGTTCCTACGGCCAGTGCAACAACTTTTGCTCCATTCCCAACTCGTAGGTCAACCTCTCCTTTCGCCAAAGTCCTACTCCTTCGGAGTCCCTGCACATTAACACAAATATGAGAACCACATCCAGTATCCAATACCCATGATGTAGAAGTAGACAAATTGACTTCTATAACATATATACCTGAATCAGAAGTCGTACTTCCTTTCCTTTTCTTCACTTCTTCCAAATAAGCATGACAGTTCCTTTTCCAGTGTCAAGGTTTTCCACAGAAGTGACATTCACTGTAACGACCCCAAAATAGGTCCATTCCATCCAACCTTTTCTGAGTAGCCAAATACATGGTACAGAAAACAACTACAACTTTATTACAACAATTGTCGTGCAAAATACAACAACACATATACTGTGAGTTTGGATACAAATATATACCAAATGTGACTCATGTTCCAACCGTGGACATCACCTCACAATGACACCTTACATAAAGGTATAGTCAAAAACTATTTTAGAAATTAGAATCTTTGGAAAGTGCTCAAGGAAACCTTCGTACATGGGAGGCCATGCGTCTAGGTTATGATAGATATCATACGGCCACAGAATTATTCTTGGTTGACCCAATAGACCCCAAAGAAAAACGAGAAGATTACTATCATATTCTTCCCAATGGTGAGTCTTCTCTTGACATATCATTATCTCTACTGTCTCTAATTGAGAATTATACTTCAAACAAACATCAAGATTATATAGGTAGTGCTCGTATATATACTCAGCAAGTGGATGAGCACATCCCTGTCTTATGATGACACGAGGTTGTATGTCGTTAGACATCTTGTATGATAGTGGCAAACCACCCTTCCAACGTTGGGTACACCTTACCCTATTGGATTCACCAAATAAAACTACTAAATGAACTTTTCTATACTGCTTCGGGAGAACATCCACAGCTAGAGACCGCCGTTCTATTTCTCCGTTACCCTCGCTCGACCCAGCTACACTCTTATTACCTGAAAGGAATTGTGAAGCAAAAGGGTGAGCACAACTAGCTCAGTAAAGAATATCATGACTAAAGATAATTAAATTATCAATAGCCTTCATCAATAATAAATCAGAGATTTAGAACATATGGTAAATGATAAAAATTTCAACCATAGTTGCAGCGGAACGAGCAATCCATTAGAAGAGTCAAATAGACTATAAAGTCTATTATCTTCTCCATGTTAAAAATCCATCAACAATGTTTTATCCCTATAACATCAATCAACAATTCTGGTCCACAATCATATGAATAACTCATAATCATAACTGTAGTTCTAAATTCCTCTTCTCATCCAGGACGAAGATAATTTTCATCACCTATCTTTACCTGAAACATCAAAGATCATGGTTACACCAAATCACATTTCCTGTTCATAATCATACTAATAACTTCATCTTTGCACTACGGCCAAAGATATTCATATGTATCACCAGTTGGTCATGTTTATCTCAATATATGTTCATCTTTGCGCTACTGGCCAAAGATATTCAACAACATGTCATCTTTGCACTACGGGCCAAATATATTCATCAACAATTCATCTTTGCACTACAGGCCAAAGATATTCATCAATATTTTATCTTTGCACTACAGGCCAAATATATTAATATCTCAAAGAAATATATAATCATTTCAAAATTTATATAAACAATAATTATAACCATGTTGATCAATTCACATTTGCACTTAAGCTAAAGATATTCACTTATAAATTCAATGGTCAAGATCATACCAATCAACGATTCAACTTTGCACTACTGGCCAAAGATAACCCATAGTCATGATCATACCAAAAATCTACCCATCTTTACACTCAAGTCAAAGAGAAATATCATCATTAGGGTTATAAAAATGTTATATATAATAATAAAAATAATATGATCAACATCTAGTTTTAATCTCAAGAGTAATATTCGTAAATCAACTATAATTTGGTTAGAAAAAGAAACCAATTTTTATCGTGAATAGTAACTCGTGAATATTAACTCATAAATAGTAACTCGTGAATAGTAACTCATAAATAGTAAACCCTATACAAAAATATAGAAATTCCACAACAAAATCCATACCAGTATTTCGGTATAATGATATTGAAAGAATAATATTTCTTAAGCTTATAAACAATTTATTTAAATTATTTACACTTTACTAAATAATACATTTAATCATTCTAAAATACCAAACTCATAAGATTTTATCACCAATAATCAAAACCCTCATCAAAAATCTGCATATACCTCATATAGGATTCTCAAGACATAAAATCATATTTTCTAATTTTCTTACTTCACAAAACATATTTAATTCATTTACTCATAACTAGACCATTTTCATGAAAAATACCAAATCAGTCCTAAAAATATTTCTTTTCTGGAATTTAGTATAATATAGTCTCATAGTGAACATATATTTTTCCCAAAATTTTTAAAACTCATTTACTATTTTTCATATGGCCAAAACCGCCGAATATTTAGACATTTATATAAATTGTACTTTTATCTAAAAATTCTGAAATTCACATAGTATACTCCTATCATATACATGTACTCCCAATAAAAATTTCATCAATTTTGGAGTTAACCACAACGAATTATAAGCGGTTACTTTTAAAATAGTCTTTTCTCATAAAATTCATAACTCTCAATCTATACATCCAAAAATCACCATTTTTGGACACAATCAAGAAAACTCATCAAAATATCATTTTAAATTTTTTCAGAATTTTTGAAAGTCAGAAAAATTACGAAACTGGAAAATATAACAACCCTTAAAATTCCTTACTATCCCTTACCTCAAAAGAGCAGTACTTCTGATCGATATGCAAAGTCGAAGGAAACTTGCACTGAATAGCAACTCTCAAAGTATCTAAATACTCACAAAATATGCTTCATAATATAGAGAGAGAAAGAGAGAAAACTTGTTTCTGGTGTGATTTTCAATTCTAACTTAGCCCTCTATTTATAGGAAAATTTTAGTAGGCTTGACCTGCAACCTGATGGCTTTACCTGCTACTACTCCCACCCACCACATTTGAAATATAATTCAGCACACATTTCTTCACCAACCACAAGTGGGGCCCACCAATTCTAGAATTTTCCATCAAAATGATAAACTCCGAAAATTCAACAATTTCTGAGCCAGTCATCTTGTAAAATTCATAATAAATCATACGTTCATTTTTAACGGTTCAAAATTTGTGGGCATATACTCAACTTATATATGTATAACATATCCAAAAATTACCACGATCCAACGGTCGGATTAAAAATTATAACCCCCGCAAAATATCTCAAAAATCCTGATTTTTAATACCTCCATTCCGACAAAAATACGGATAAAAACTTCAACATTAACTCCTTCATTTTTAACCACAAAAATATATCACTCGTTTATATCCACTTGAAATAAATATTTCCTTATCATATGAATCAATAATTAATTATTCACAAATAATATTACAGAATCACATTTATGACAACCAGGCCGTTCCCAGGAAAGAGGGGGCTTTCCAATAAGAATTTTTCCTTACTGGCGCGCAATTAGGTGACCAAACCTCTCCTTAGACAGAACTTTCTAGACATTGTCAATAATGTTATCTAATAATATTATTCAAATAATATGAATTATTGATCTGATAATGGGAAATACTGTGCAGTGATAATTATTGTACAACAATAATATAAAATTTTAACGTAGCAATTATTGAATCAATAAAATAAAATATTAAACAGTAATTACTGTAACAATTATTGAGTAGTGCTTTCTTACGTAAGAATCAATAATTTCAAAAATACTATGCAATACCGTGTGCTACTGTGCAATAACGCGTATTACTGTATTTTAACCACCGGGTATTCCAACAGTGTTAACGGTAACAACTGCGCCGTTAATTAAAAAAACTCAAATTTGTCGTTTTCTTCACCCGACAGTTATTCTGTTATGGGGCCCACAAATGGCTGCGCCGTCGTACGAATATTCCCCGACAGAAAGAATATTCCACGACTAAACGAATATTCCCCGACAACAATGATTATTTTATAACCACTTGCTTATTTTAAAAAAAAATTCACCTTTCACCCATAACTTTAAACTTTTATCAATTTAACCATTTACTGAATTGTAATTAGAAGAAAAATTGAATACTTTTATTTCATAAAATTCGGGGTCTTACAATCTCCACTCCTTATGAAATTTCATCCCCGAAATTTACGTACCTGGTATTTCAAAGAGTTGAGAATACCTTCCTTTCATTTCAGATTCTATCTTCCCTGTCATCATAATTTCTCTATTGCTCATCTCCTGTATTTCAAATATCATTCTAGAATACAGCTTCAAAACAAGGGTTAATTTAACAAATTAACATATCACATAATATCCCGATATTATGATTGACCAACAAATAAGCTTAGGTAAGACACACTAGCGAAGGATTTACTCATCTCTCCCTTCCTAGTTGTATTCCCCGATCTCCGCCAGAGATCATATCCCTAAGCTCTGATACCAAATGTAACTCTGGACACCAACCTATGTCAGCACCTTACATTGATACCTATCAGTTTGCCACCGCAGAACGGCGTCCCGTACGGAGAGTCTGGCTTCGGTGCATCCCCCATCAACAGGAAGTCACCAGCGAGAGGCTTGGGACTCTTTACTTATAGCTCTGATACCAAATATAACGACCCCAAAATAGGTCCATTCCATCCAACCTTTTCTGAGTAGCCAAATACATGGTACAGAAAAACAACTACAACTTTATTACAACAATTGTCGTGCAAAATACAACAACACATATGCTGTGAGTTTGGATACAAATATATACCAAATGTGACTCATGTTCCAACCGTGGACATCACCTCACAATGACACCTTACATAAAGATGTAGTCTTAAACTGTTTTAGAAATTAGAATCTTTGGGAAGTGCTCAAGGAAATCTTTGTACATGGGAGGCCATGCGTCTAGGTTATGATAGATATCATATGGCCACATAATTAATCTTGGCTGACCCAATAGACCCCAAAGAAAAACGAGAAGATTACTATCATATTTTTCCAAATGGTGAGTCTTCTCTTGACATATCATTATCTCTACTGTCTCTAATTGAGAATTATACTTCAAACAAACATCAAGATTATATAGGTAGTGCTCGTATATATACTCAGCAAGTGGATGAGCACATCCCTGTCTTATGATGACACGAGGTTGTATATCGTTAGACATCTTGTATGATAGTGGCAAACCACCCTTCCAACGTTGGGTACACCTTACCCTATTGAATTCACCAAATAAAACTACTAAATGAACTTTTTTATACTGCTTCGGGAGAACATCCACAGCTAGAGACCACCGTTCTATTTCTCCGTTACCCTCGCTCGACCCAGCTACACTCTTATTACCTGAAAGGAATTGTGAAGCAAAAGGGTGAGCACAACTAGCTCAGTAAAGAATATCATGACTAAAGATAATTAAATTATCAATAGCCTTCATCAATAATAAATCAGAGATTTAGAACATATGGTAAATGATAAAAATTTCAACCATAGTTGTAGCGGAACGAGCAATCCATTAGAAGAGTCAAATAGACTATAAAGTCTATTATCTTCTCCATGTTAAAAATCCATCAACAATGTTATATCCCTGTAACATCAATCAACAATTCTGGTCCACAATCATATGAATAACTCATAATCATAACTGTAGTTCAAAATTCCTCTTCTCATCCAGGACGAAGATAATTTTCATCACCTATCTTTACCTGAAACATCAAAGATCATGGTTACACCAAATCACATTTCCTGTTCATAATCATACTAATAACTTCATCTTTGCACTACGGCCAAAGATATTCATATGTATCACCAGTTGGTCATGTTTATCTCAACATCTGTTCATCTTTGCACTACTGGCTAAAGATATTCAACAACATGTCATCTTTGCACTACGGGCCAAAGATATTCATCAACAATTCATCTTTGCACTACAGGCCAAAGATATTCATCAATATTTTATCTTTGCACTACAGGCCAAAGATATTAATATCTCAAAGAAATATATAATCATTTCAGAATTTATATAAACAATAATTATAACCATGTTGATCAATTCACCTTTGCACTTAAGCTAAAGATATTCACTTACAAATTCAATGGTCATGATCATACCAATCAACGATTCAACTTTTCACTACTGGCCAAAGATAACCTATAGTCATGATCATACCAAAAATCTACTCATCTTTACACTCAAGTCAAAGAGAAATATCATCATTAGGGTTATAAAAATGTTATATATAATAATAAAAATAATATGATCAACATCTAGTTTTAATCTCAATAGTAATATTCGTAAATCAACTATAATTTGGTTAGAAAAAGAAAACAATTTTTATCGTGAATAGTAACTCGTGAATAATAACTCATGAATAGTAACTCGTGAATAGTAACTCATAAATAGTAAACCCGACACAAAAAGGTAGAAATTTCACAATAAAATCCATGCCAGTATTTTGGTATAATGATATTGAAAGAATAATATTTCTTAAGCTTATAAACAATTTATTTAAATTGTTTACACTTTACTAAATAATGTATTTAATCATTCTAAAATACCAAACTCATAAGATTTTATCACCAATAATCAAAACCCTCATCAAAAATCTGCATATACCTCATATAGGATTTTCAAGCCATAAAATCCTATTTTCTAATTTTCTTACTTCACAAAACATATTTAATTCATTTACTCATAACTAGACCATTTTCATGAAAAATACTAAATCAGTCCTAAAAATATTTCTTTTCTGGGATTTAGCATAATATAGTCCCATAGTGAACATATATTTTCCCCAAAATTTTAAAAATCATTTACTATTTTTTATATGGCCGAAACCGCCGAATATTTAGACATTTATCACAAATTGTACTTTTATCTAAAAATTCTAAAATTCACAGAGTATACTCCTAGCATATACATGTACTTCCAATAAAAATTTCATCAATTTTGGAGTTAACCACAAGGAATTATAAGCGGTTACTTTTAAAATAGTCTTTTCTCATAAAACTCATAACTCTCAATCTATACATCCAAAAATCACCATTTTTGGACACAATCAAGAAAACTCATCAAAATATCATTTTAAATTTTTCCAGAATTTTTGAAGGTCAGAAAAATTACGAAACTGGAAAATATAACAACCCTTAAAATTCCTTACTATCCCTTACCTCAAAAGAGCAGTACTTCTGATCGATATGCAAAGTCGAAGGAAACTTGCACTGAATAGCAACTCTCAAAGTATCTAAATACTCACAAAATATGCTTCATAATATAGAGAGAGAAAGAGAGAAAACTTATTTCTGGTGTGATTTTCAATTCTAACTTAGCCCTCTATTTATAGGAAAATTTTAGTAGGCTTGACCTGCAACCTGATGGCTTTACCTGCTACTATTCTCACCCACCACATTTGAAATATAATTCAGCACATTTCTTCACCAACCACAAGTGGGGCCCACCAATTCTAGAATTTTTTATCAAAATGATAAACTCCGAAAATTTAACAATTTCTGAACCAGTCATCTTGTAAAATTCATAATAAATCATACGTTCCTTTTTAACGGTTCAAAATTTGTGGGCATATACTCAACTTATATATGTATAACATATCCAAAAATTACCACGATCCAACGGTCGGATTAAAAATTATAACCCCCGCAAAATATCTCAAAAACCCTGATTTTTAATACCTCCATTCCGATAAAAATACGGATAAAAACCTCAACATTAACTGCTTCATTTTTAACCACAAAAATATATCACTCGTTTATATCCACTTAAAATAAATATTTCCTTATCATATGAATCAATAATTAATTATTCACAAATAATATTACAGAATCACATTTATGACAACCAGGCCATTCCCAGGAAA
This sequence comes from Panax notoginseng, assembly GCA_016801055.1. Classification (NCBI taxonomy): domain Eukaryota; kingdom Viridiplantae; phylum Streptophyta; class Magnoliopsida; order Apiales; family Araliaceae; genus Panax; species Panax notoginseng. Next base: position 41,845,807 of record CM029018.1, on the reverse strand, counting down.
GAGGGGGCTTTCCAATAAGAATTTTTCCTTACTGGCGCGCAATTAGGTGACCAAATCTCTCATTAGACAGAACTTTCTAGACATTGCCAATAATGTTATCTAATAATATTATTCAAATAATATGAATTATTGATCTGATAATGGGAAATACTGTGCAGTGACAATTATTGAACAACAATAATATAAAATTTCAACGTAGCAATTATTGAATCAATAAAATAAAATATTGAACAGTAATTACTGTAAAAATTATTGAGTAGTGCCTTCTTACGTATGAATCAATAATTTCAAAAATACTATGCAATACCGTGTGCTACTATGCAATAACGCGTATTACTGTATTTTAACCACCGGGTATTCCAACAGTGTTAACGGTAACAACTGCGCCGTTAATTATAAAAACTCAAATTTGTCGTTTTCTTCACCCGACAGTTATTCTGTTATGGGGCCCACAAATGGCTGCGCCGTCGTACGAATATTCTCCGACAGAAAGAATATTCCACGACCAAACGAATATTCCCCGACAACAATGATTATTTTATAACTACTTGCTTATTTTGAAAAAAAAAATTCACCTTTCACCCATAACTTTAAACTTTTATCAATTTAACCATTTACTGAATTGTAATTATAAGAAAAATTAAATACTTTTATTTCATAAAATTCGGGGTCTTACATTCACCTTCTTTAGCCACCCCACCTTTAGGTTTTAAAGCCTGTTTGGTTTTGGAATTGGGTTTGGCAACAGACTTAGATCCTATCTTCTTTTTGCCTTTCCAATTTCCCTTAGCATTCCCCTTTTGCACCATCATTATGGGAGCGGGTCCTGCCTTTTTCATGTTGTTCTTGGCAGTTCTTAACATGCTCAATAACTCAGTAAGGGGTTTCTCAATTTCATTCATAAGATAGTTCATAACAAATTTAGAGTAGCTGCTGTTCAAAGATTGTTAAACAAGATCAGTTTGGGCTTCCGGAGTGATTGGAAAACCCAACCTATCAAGGTACTCAATATACCCAATCATTTTCAGCACATGTGGACTAACTGGATCACGTTCACCCATCTTACAGTGATACAAAGCTTTGGTTGTATCATACCTCTCATGTCGAGCATGCCCTTCGAACAATTTCTTGAGATGCTCGATCATCTCATAAGCATCCATTAACTCATGTTGCTTCTGAAGCTCAGCGTTCATGGTTGCTAGCATGAGACAACTCACGTCCAGAGCATCATCTTGATGCTTCTTGTAAGCATTATGCTCCGCACGTGGTGCAGTGACAGCCGGTGCTGCAGGAATGGGCCCATCAAGGACATATAGCTTACGCTCTTGTTTGAGGACAATCCTCAAGTTCTTGTGCCAGTCAAGGAAATTAATCCCACTCAGCTTGTCCTTCTCAAGGACTGATCGTAGTGAAAGACTATTTGTGTTGTTGTTGTTTGTCATTGATATCTACAATTTATAAGTGCCAAAATAATAAGTCAAATTGTAGAGCTGATATTATGTAATTGATAATAGTACATTCAAAATATACCTCTCACTATTTTATTCAAATTAATAGCCCTCACCATTAATTCGGAAAGCATTTTCTATTAAATCTTTCTAGTGAGCCAAGATCCATATTTCATTATGACTTAAGTTAGCTTTGGCTAATCTCTTAAAATATAATTATTTAGGTAGACAACCCTTTGTCAACTATATCATATATAACTCCTAGATAGTTTGGTAAACAACAATTGTTTTTAGTCCATCTAATGGTACCTACCAAACTCTATGCCTCTAAGTCCACAATCCTATTGAGATAACTTAGTTAAGTCGGGCCCAATGATTTTAACAGTTTGGATATCACAATTATCCTATCGCATCTTACCTAGATAAATAGGGTACTTTGCTTTGGCAAACCTACATCTATTGATCAAGGTCTTGATGAGTGTTATTCATTGGAAGGCATCTGATTTAGACTTAATAATTTAATGAGGGATTTTATTAATTAATTTAGATCTCACCAATTTTAATCTTATTAAGCATGCACATTATTTATCATATCATATCGCACACAAGCATAAATAAAGTGCAAAATTAAATGTGTCACAGTTATGGCCCAATCCACTGTCAATCTTTTCAAGCTAATGAAAGATTAAAGGTCAATATAAGGTGGTAAAAGATCTTAAAATAAATAGCTTCCTTGGATCTTCCTCAAGCATGTGCCTCATCTCCATCATCATCTTTCCATCGTGTTCTCCATCTTGACATCTTCATTGATTACAGATTATTACATGACATAAAGAAACCTCGAGTTACATTCGAGGGGATTTAGATGAGAAGAGAATATTACATTAGAATTTATAGAAAGGCACGACATGCAAGCCGTATTTCAAAACCAAAACCACTAACCTATGGGTCAAAAGGCCATAACTGTGCACCATGCATATCACAATAAGCATATAACAATTTATATAAAATTAAAGAAAAATATATAACAAATTACGGTCACGACCATCGTGCGCAACGACAGGGGGTCCAAGGGGGGGGTCTCCCCCCCTGGCGGTGGTCCGGCTGATCGGTCAGCGAGCAGGGTCGGGGGTAGCGCCCCTAGAAAAATTTTTCGAACTATAATCTGTATTGCAGTATTTTTCCATTCGAATCTCTGAAACAGTTTCAGAATCTTACATTTTAATCCACCAAAACACCCATAATAACAAACATATATGTCCAGTTTCGATTTAATCATATTAAAACGAATAAAAGTACACCCAGAATTTATCATATATATCCAGTTTCGATTAATCATATTAAAATGATTCTTCACGCTTCTAATCCGATTAGAACATTTATATTGTTATTCCACCGATTAAAGATACGATTAAAAGTATCATCATATATATTACCAGAATACATATATAACGGAATATCATATATTCAATTTCATATCGGTAAACATGCATCATCAAATATCATATATATCGAATACAATTAAAACACGTAATCTGAATTAATCTTTTCGCAAGTAGCTCTGATACCACTGTTGGGGTTTCGATACAAAAACGCACAACAGAAATTAAAATTTAAAGCAATTTTGAAACCCTAAAACAGGATCCATGCGAAAAACAATTAATTCAGTGGTAAGAAATTATACCGATTGTGAAAGCTAGAATCGATGCGGTCGAATCTCCAACTCAATTCAAACGGACTGCGTCTCTATGGTATCCACACGAACGCTCCACACGAATCGTCCTACGATTTGTCGAAGAAGGAAACGTGGTACTAGCCACCAAGGATGACGATTTTCTGAACTGTTTTCTCTAGTCTCTCTCTAAAAGCGGCTAGGGTTTTTTTTTGTTTTGACGTAAAACCTAAAGTGACTGATATATATCATATATATAGCAGTTAGGAGGAATTAATCAAAACTTAATGTTAATAAAATCTGAATTTATATATATCTTAATTAAGTCTTACTTAATTAATATACCTATATATAAATTATCCTATTAATTTAAATTCGTAATTTAAAATTATATCAATCATATTGACATATTTAAATCTTTATAATTTAAATTAATTTCCTTTTGATTACGTTCTTTGTGTGTGACCCTATAGGTTATTATTACATTGGCAATAACTTTAAAATCATATTATAAAGTTATAAACGATGAGCGGCATCTAGTAATGCATCACTGCTACCCAAGTAATAATAAGATCGATGATTCGATGCAACCTTTTCGTGACCAATATTTCAATGTAATTTAATTCTTTTAACCTTAATATCCTAGATTAAACTCGAGTCATTGTATGTGTCATACTCTTCGTAATTTAATCTGAGTTTTTTGATCAATGAGTAGACTATATGAAATAAATCACTATTTGAGCATGGCCATGCATTTCATAGTCCTACACAATCAAGAGGCCTATGGATATCACCTATAAAATATAGGATGGTTAAATTCCATCTAGATCACTCATATTTCTCACACGATTCACAATGAACCCAATAATCACCTTTATAGTCCACCCTATTAAAGGTGACATTTGATGATATCAAAGTACAGAAATTCTCGTGTAGTAATATAGCGGTTTCAGGTCGGAGGACCATTACATCATTGTCACTATGAGAATTGCTAATGACACTTCGCATAATGCACCATATAGAATTCTCATGGTGGGTCTGTCCAGTACATCGTTCTCTAACATGTACCTATGCATTGACTTAATATCTCATATATTTATGACCAATGAGATTTTGTCATCAGTCAATCCACATACTAGTGTCAATGCATCATTGTTGTCCCATCAACAATGATACTCAACTAGGGACATTTAAGAACAATGATACTAATTGTAATTATATAATCTCATGTTTAAGTCACATACTTGAAACTATATAATTTGTATCACTATTCTAAGGAATTTTATTATGTTAACAATTATATTACGCAGTAAATAAAACCATAATAAAGTCATTTATTTATTCAATCAACAATAATATCAAATGTTAAGCAATTATATCAAATAATTGGCCTCTAGGGCATAAACTCTAACAGAAGATAATAGACTTTATAGTCTATTTGACTCTTCTAATGGATTGATCGTTCCGCTGCATCTATGGTTGAAAATTTTTATCATCTACCATATGTTCTAAATCTCTGATTTATTACTGATGAAGGCTATTGATAATTTAATTATCTTTAGTCATGATATTCTTTACTGAGCTAGTTGTGCTCACCCTTTGCTTCACAATTCCTTTCAGGTAATAAAAGTGTAGCTGGGTCGAGTGGAGGATAATAGGGGAACAGAACGGTGGTCTACTACTGTTGAGGGTGAAGCGAACCCAACGTTGGAAGGGTGTTTTGTCACTATCATACAAGATGTCTAATGACATGCAACCTCGTATCATCATAAGACAGGGATGTGTTCATCCACTTACTGAGTATATTTACGAGCACTACCTATATAATCTTGGTGTTTGTTTGAAGTATAATTCTCAATTAGAGACAGTGGAGATAATGATAAGTCAAGAGAAGACTCACCATTGGGAAGATTATGATAGTAATCTTCTTTTTTTTCTTTGGGGTCTATTGGGTCAACCAAGGATAATTCTGTGGCCATATGATATCTATCATAACCTAGACGCATGGCCTCCCATGTACGAAGGTTTCCTTGAGCACTTCCCAAAGATTTTAATTTCTAAAACAGTTTTTGACTATACCTTTATGTAAGGTGTCACTATGAGGTGCTGTCCACGGTTGGGACATGTGTCACATTTGGTATATATTTGTATCCAAACTCACCGTATATGTGTTGTTGTATTTTGTACGACAATTGTTATAATAAAGTTGTAGTTATTTTCTGTACCATGTATTTGGCGACTCCAAATGGGTTGGATGGTATGGACCTATTTTGGGGTTGTTACATTTGGTATCAGAGCTATAAGTAAAGAGCCCCGAGCCTCTCGCTGGTGACTTCCTGTTGATGCGGGATGCACTGAAGCCAGACTCTCCGTAGGGGACGCCGTTCTGTGGTGGCAAACTGATAGGTATCAATGTAAGGTGCTGACATAGGTTAGTGTCCAGAGTTACATTTTGGTATCAGAGCTTAGGGATATGGTCCTTGGCTGAGATGTGAGACAAGAACTAGGAGGGGAGAGACGGGGAATTCCTTCACTAGTATGACCTGACTAAGTTTATTTGGTATTTATTTGGTCAGTCAGAGTATAGGGATAATATATGACATGACTATTAACCCTTGTTTTATGTCAGTATTTGATAATGGCAGCTGAGAATGCTAACAATGGAGTGAATGGGACTGTGGGGATACCTCTAATCACTAACCATAATAATGTGATGTCAGATGAAGAAGGAATTAGAGATATCCATGTGGTGAGTGAAGAATTGATAGTTGCACCTGAGATAGTCGCAGAGGTAACAGCTGAGAGTGAGGAAGAAGAGGAAGAAGAGGTACCTGAGGAAAGTTTATTAGAGGTGTTATATGATCAAAATGTAGAATTTCAAAATCGTATTCATGAGTTAGAAGAGCAGGCTGAAGAACGACAGGCGGTCGTGGAACAAAAGGATGCAACAATTCAAGCTTGTGTTACCCGATATGTGATGCTTGAACAGAAGCATTCTTTGGCAGAGTATAAGATGATAAAGATGGAATCTGAGCTGAAAGAAGAAAAAACTGAACGAGTGAGAATAAGTGATGCATGGGCAAAAGCCGCACGACACGTGGATATTGTGAAAAGAGATGTCCGATCTAAGAAGGCTAAAATAGATGATATGAATTTCTCTTTTTGGAAAGCAATTAGGAGAACCCAGCATCGAGTTTTGAATTATCCTGTACAGAGCAGTCAACCTGAATCCGATATGGATCGAAGATTGATGATTCAGATCATGAATTAAGAGTACGAAGAGGCAGTTGAGGGAGGAATATGTCCTATAGTAAAGTATATTACAACGATAGTGATGACGCCAAATACTCCCCCAGACAAGTCAAAGTCGGGTAGTTCGAGGGATGGCGGTTGTCATGACTTCCCAACAAGTGAAGAACCCAAATGAAGTTATCATGGGAGATGAGCAATGGAGAAATCATGATGATCTGAGAGATAGAATCTGAAATGGAAGCAAGGTATTCTCAAATCTTTGAAATACCAGGTACGTAAATTTCGGGGACGAAATTTCATAAGGAGTGGAGATTGTAAGACCCCGAATTTTATGAAATAAAAGTATTCAATTTTTTTTATAATTACAATTCAGTAAATGGTTAAATTGATAAAAAGTTAAAGTTATGGGTGAAATATAAAAATTTTTCAAAATAAACAAGTGGTTATAAAATAATCATTGTTATCGGGGAATATTCGTTGGTCGTGGAATATTCTTTCTGTCGGGGAATATTCGTACGACGGCGCAGCTATTTGTGGGCCCCAAAATGAAAAACGGTCGGATGAAGATAACAATAAAAATTGAGTTTTTATAATTAACGGCGTATTTGTTACCGTTAACACTGTTGGAATATCCGGTGGTTAAAATACAGTAATACGCGTTTTTGCACAATAGCACACGGTATTGCACATTATTTTTGAAATTATTGATTCTCACGTAAGAAGGCACTACTGAAAAATTGTTACAGTAGTTACTGTTCAATATTTTATTTTATTGATTCAATAATTGCTGCGTTGATATTATTGTTGTTTCAATAATTGTTGCTGCACAGTATTTTATATTATCAGATCAATAATTTATATTATTTGAATAATATTATTAGATAGCATTATTGGCAATGTCTAGAAAGTTCTGTCTAAGGAGAGGTTTGGTCATCTAATTGCGCGCCAGTAAGGAGAAATTCTTATTGGAAAGCCCCCTCTTTCCTGGGAACGGCCTCGTTGCCAGTACTGTGATTCTGTAATATTATTTGTGAATAATTAATTATTAATTTATATGATAAGGAAAATATTAATTTTATGTGGATATAGATGGAGAAAATTTTTTAAGTGACAATTGTTGAAAACTGATATTTTATCTTTTCTGATAAAATAATTTATTATTATATTTAATAATATAATAATGATGATAGTTTTACAATGAATGTAGGATATATGAGTATATGAGGAGGAAGAGTATTTTTGTTGTATTAAATGATTAACACATGTTTTGTGTGTCGGTGGACCCCATTTCTTGACTGAAATTTGATTATAGCCTATAAAATCATCCGTTTATAGATTTCGGTTAATTTCTATTTGGAATTTAAAAAACTTTCTTCTGCAAAGTTGTAGAGAATTGAATTTCCTATAAAAAATCGCGAGATTCGAATTTTCTGATAAAAAGGCTATTTTCTATGAATTTTTGAAGTTTCGAAAAATAAAATAATTTTTATTAAATTATGGGTGGGACTCACTTTTATTTTACAACATGTGGGCTGCTAATTTATTCAAATATGGCTGATGGCTTTCAAAGTTGGTTGGTGGCATGCGTAGAAGGTGAAAAATAATAATAATAATATTTTATTATTTAGTCTCCTTTGGCGTTCTAGCATTTTCCTATAAATAGGTGCTTATGTTAGAATTGTAAATCACAACAGAAACAAGTTTCCTTTCTCTCTATATTATCAAGCATATTTTTGAGAGTATTTAGATATTTTGAGAGTTGCTATTTAGTAGAAGTTTCCTCCGATTTTTCATCCGAAGTACTGCTCTCTTTAGGTAAGTGATTTTAAGGGTTATTATGTTTTTCAGTTCATAATTCTTTTGTCCTTCAGAAAATTCTAAAAAAATTTGAAATGATATTTTGATGAGTTTTATTGATTGTGTCCAAAAATGGTGATTTTTGGATGTATAGATTAAGAGTTATGGATTTTACGGGGAAGGAATATTTTCAAAGTAACCGCTTATAACTCCTTGTGGTTAACTCCAAAACTGATGAAATTTTTATTAGAAGTTTATCTATATAATATCAGTATACTCTGTGAGTTTTGTATTTTTTGGATAAAAGTACTATTTATGATAAATGTCTAAATATTCGGCGGTTTTGGCCATATGAAAAATAGTAAATGAATTTTAAAAATTCTGAGAAAAATATATGTTCAATATGGGACTATATTCTGCTAAATCTCAGAAAAGAAAATATTATTGGAACTGATTTGGTATTTTTCATGAAAATGGTCTAATTATAAATAAATAAATTAAATATGTTATGTGAGGTAAGAAAATTGAAAATTATGATTTTATGGATTGAATATCATATATGAGTCATATGCAGATTTTTGATGAGGGTTTTGATTATTGGTGATGAAATCTTAAGAGTTTGGCATTTTAGGATGATTAAATATATTATTTAGTAAAGTGTAAACAATTAAAATAAATTGTTTATAAGCTTAAGAAATATTATTCTTTCAATATCATTATACCGAAATATTGATATGAGTTACTATTCACGACAAAATTAGTTTTTTTTTCTGACCAAATTATAGTTGATTTATGAATATTACTCTTGAGATTAAATCTATATGTTGATTATATTGATTTTATTATCATATATAACATTTTTATAACTCTAATGATGATATTTCTCTTTGACTTGACTGTAAAGATGGGTAGATTATTGGTATGATCATGACTATGGGTTCTCTTTGGCCAGTAGTGCAAAGTTGAATTGTTGACTGGTATGATCATGACCATTGAATTTATAATGGAATATCTTTAGCTTAAATGCAAAGGTGAAATGATCAACATGGTTATAATTATTGTTTATAAAAATTCTGAAATGATTATATATTTCTTTGAGATATTAATATATTTGGCCTATAGTACAAATATGAACTGTTGAAGAATATCTTTGGCCTATAGTGCAAAGATGAATTATTGATGAATGTCTTTGGCCTGTAGTGCAAAGATGAACTGTTGATGAATATCTTTGGCCTGTAGTGCACAGATGAATTATTGATGAATATCTTTGGCCTGTAGTGCGAAGATGAACTGTTGTTGAATATCTTTGGCCCGTAGTGCAAAGATGGTTTGTTGATGAATATCTTTGGCCGTAGTGCGAAGATGGATTTATTAGCATGATTATGAACAGGAACTGTGATTTGGTATACCCATGATCTTTGATGTTTCAGGTAAAGACAAGTGATGAAAATATTCTTCGTCCTGGGTGCGAAGAAAAAATTTAGAATCACAATTATGATTATGAGTTATTCATATTATCGTGGAAAGGAACTGTTGAGTGATGTTACAGGTATAAAACATTGTTGGTAGATTTTTAACATGGAGAAGATAATAGACTTTATAGTCTATTTGACTCTTCTAATGGATTGCTCGTTCCGCTGCATCTATGGTTGAAAATTTTTATCATCTACCATATGTTCTAAATCTCTGATTTATTACTGATGAAGACTATTGATAATTTAATTATCTTTAGTCATGATATTCTTTACTGAGCTAGTTGTGCTCACCCTTTGCTTCACAATTCCTTTCAGGTAATAAAAGTGTAGCTGGGTCGAGTGGGGGATAACAGGGAAACAGAACGGTGGTCTATAGCTGTTGAGGGTGAGGTGAACCCAACATTAGAAGGGTGTTTTGTCACTATCATACATGATGTCTAATGACATACAACCTCGTATCATCATAAGACAGGGATGTGCTCATCCACTTGCTGAGTATATTTACGAGCACTACCTATATAATCTTGGTGTTTGTTTGAAGAATAATTCTCAATTAGGGACAGTGGAGATAATGATAAGTCAAGAGAAGACTCACCATTGGGAAGAATATGATAGTAATCTTCTTATTTTTCTATGGGGTCTATTGGGTCAACCAAGGATAATTCTGTGGCCATATGATATCTATCATAACCTAGACGCATGACCTCCCATGTACGAAGGTTTCCTTGAGCACTTCCTAAAGATTTCAATTTCTAAAACAGTTTTTGACTATACCTTTATGTAAGGTGTCACTGTGAGGTGCTGTCCACGGTTGGGACATGTGTCACATTTGGTATATATTTGTATCCAAACTCACCGTATATGTGTTGTTGTATTTTGTACGACAATTGTTGTAATAAAGTTGTAGTTATTTTCTGTACCATGTATTTGGCGACTCCAAATGGGTTGGATGGTATGGACCTATTTTGGGGTTGTTACAGAAGCTATCTCGTGTTGATCCCAACATGCATACACACAGGATCGGTCCTCTGCCGAAAGATAGTGAAAAGCTAAACGCTGGCCCAACGCCCCCTCAAAAGGATGAAAATCTTGAAACTGGTCAAACTGCGACTTCACGGCCAATGGATGGTAAGTAGTCATGCCCCTCAAACCAGCCAGAGGGATATAATCCATGCCCGGAGCATGAGTAATAAAGCTGTAAGGTGAGCTGAGCCTTGAGCACGTTAATATACTAAACGGGTCTACAATATCAGCTAAGAAAGTGAACCAAGACATAGCATCCGTATACTTCGCAGGCTAAAATGAATATGACATGGCTATATCATGAGTGAAACAATACCCATGTCGTATAAAAGTGCCAATCGGTCTCAAGTGTGACATGAACCACACGTATAGCATGACTGAATTACCTGTAAATACTCCTGTCGGATAAGTGCAGCAGTATGTAGCTGACCTCAATGTCTCGACTATAATCATCGATATGATGGTACGAACCTCCCTAAGAGCTCTCACCGCCATGATAACTGCTATGTCCAACTCATCCATATACCGTGGCATGTAGACATATGACAGTACGCACCCAGATGCCAATGATCATCCGATGTGGTGAAATCCCCGGAATGTCGTCTATAACTATCCTTAGAGCCAAATCTGTCAAACAGAAAACGCTGGGATATAATGTGGACAGATGTCAGCTCATTTTGCACCACCCTACGCCTCAATCCAGTGAAGGTCATAAAACGTCGACTCATATCCCCCAAAGCCATATGCACGCAATGTCTATCCAGTGGCAGCATTGTTAACCGTGCATACTCCTCTAAAGTGGGAGTCAACTCATGGATCCCAAATCGGAAAACCTGTCTCTCCGGTATCCAGTGCTCCAACATGCCCTCCACGAATCCTGTGGGAACCTGAAACATCAAAAGGGTCATGGTATGCTGTAACAGCTGATCTACAGTCACCCTATCTGAGGGTGACATACTATCATACCAATATCTCAAACAGGATGCCACCAATAATGGCGGGGTATGATCTATGCGGATGACTGTCGAAGAAGACATCTGTGTGGGTCGTATCATAATACCATCCAGGGGTCAATGCTGAATATCTCTGGACATACATACATATGCATAACATCATACATGCATAACAGATAATAGATGGCAATATGATATAGGAAATGAAAAAACTATACATACATTCCTAAGTATATCATCATCTAATACATCATCTCTGTATAACTAAAAATATAGGGAAATGGGGCATAGACGCCCTACTACTAACAGAGGCCTATCAAAAGATATTTCGAGAATGGGGCACAGCCACCCAATAGCTAACAGATGCCTATCAAAAGAGATAACAAGAATACATATCAAAAGAAGACAATGGTGTCAATATCTACATCATCAATCCTGTCCACCTGATGTAACTCCTCCTGAGTCACTTAATCTCTATCAACAGGGATGTCAGGCCTATATAAAGGAGGATCTGTGCCGGGAAAGCTAAATGGGTCATATGATGGGCCAACTCATGTGCTGGAAGGATTAAACGAATCTGCCTCTGATGGATCTCTGCCCAAATGCCAGATACAGAAATGTGCCCAGTCCAATCGCTGGGTTAAGTTGTCAATCTATGTCATATGAGTCAGATCTTGGACACAGGCTAGCTAATCCATCATCATTACGGATCCAGGAATCATATCCCCCATGAACTGAGTGGCGCGGGTCTGGGCTCTAATAGTACGAGGGATCCATCAATGCTGGAATACATCCTAAGTGCAAGGACCCTCTAACAATGCAAAACTGTCAACACCCAACAATGGGATATCAATGACGGGTGACTGCGACACAGGCCAATAATGCATGGCAGGAGGCAATATCGGTATACGGATCTCCCATGTGGTGCTCCTAATAGCACGCTCTCCTAAATAGAGCTCTCATCCTCCATTTGTAAAGAGAGGAACTGTGACAACCCCAAAACAAGTCCATTCCATCCAACCCATTCTGAGTCGCCAAATACATGGTACAGAAAACAACTACAACTTTATTACAACAATTGTCATGCAAAATACAACAACATATATGATGTGAGTTTGGATATAAATATATACCAAATGTGACTCATGTCCCAACCGTGGACAGCACCTCACAATGACACCTTACATAAAGGTATAGTCAAAAACTGTTTTAGAAATTAGAATCTTTGGGAAGTGCTCAAGGAAACCTTTGTACATGGGAGGCCATGCGTCTAGGTTATGATAGATATCATACGGCCACAGAATTATCCTTGGTTGACCCAATAGACCCCAAAGAAAAACGAGAAGATTACTATCATATTCTTTCCAATGGTGAGTCTTCTCTTGACTTATCAGTATCTCCACTGTCTCTAATTGAGAATTATACTTCAAACAAGTACCAAGATTATATAGGTAGTGCTCGTAGATATACTCAGCAAGTGGATGAGCACAACCCTGTCTTATGATGACACGAGGTTGTATGTCATTAGACATCTTGTATGATAGTGACGAAACACCCTTCCAACGTTGGGTTCGCCTCACCCTATTTTCTTCACCAAATATAACTACTAAATGATGACCACCATTCTATTCCCTTGTTACCCCCGCTCGACCCAGCTACACTCTTATTACCTGAAAGGAATTGTGAAACAAAAGGGTGAGCACAACTAGCCCAGTAAAGAATATCATGACTAAAGATAAATAAATTATCAATAGTCTTCATCAGTAATAAATCAGAGTTTTAGAACATATGGTAGATGATAAAAATTTCAACCATAGTTGCAGCGGAACGAGCAATCCATTAGAAGAGTCAAATAGACTATAAAGTCTATTATCTCCTCCATGTTAAAAATCCACCAACAATGTTTTATCCATGTAACATCACTCAACAGTTCCTTTTCACAATCATATGAATAACTCATAATCATAATTGTGACTCTAAATTTTTCTTCGCACCCAGGACGAAGAATGTTTTCATCACCTGTCTTTACCTGAAACATCAAAGATCATGGTTACACCAAATCACATTTCCTGTTCATAATCATACTAATAACTTCATCTTTGCACTACGGCCAAAGATATTCATATGTATCACCAGTTGGTCATGTTTATCTCAATATATGTTCATCTTTGCGCTACTGGCCAAAGATATTCAACAACATGTCATCTTTGCACTACAGGTCAAAGATATTCATCTACAATTCATCTTTGCATTACAGGCCAAAGATATTCATCAACAGTTCATATTTGCACTACAGGCCAAATATATTCATATCTCAAAGAAATATATAATCATTTCAGAATTTATATAAACAATAATTATAATCATGTTGATCATTTCACCTTTACACTTAAGCTAAAGATATTCACTTATAAATTCAATGGTCATGATCATACCAGTCACCAATTCAACTTTGCACAACTGGCCAAAGAGAACCCTAGTCATGATCATACCAATAATCTACACATCTTTACACTCAAGTGAAAGAGAATATCATCATTAGGGTTATAAAAATGTTATATATGATAATAAAAATAATGTGATCAACATATAGTTTTAATTTCAAGAGTAATATTCATAAATCAACTATAATTTGGTCAGAAAAAGAAACCAATTTTGTCGTGAATAGTACCCGTGAATAGTAACTCGTGAATAGTAACTCATGAATAGTAATCCCGACACAAAAAGATAGAAATTCCACAATAAAATCCATACCAGTATTTCGGTATAATGATATTAAAAGAATAATATTTCTTAAGCTTATAAATAATTTATTTAAATTGTTTACACTTTACTAAATAATACATTTAATCATCCTAAAATGCCAAACTCATAAGATTTCATCATCAATAACCAAAACCCTCATAAAAAATCTGCATATACCTCCTATAGGATTCTCAAGTCATAAAATCCTATTTTTCAATTTTCTTACTTCACATAACATATTTAATTCATTTACTCATAACTAATCCATTTTCATGAAAAATACTAAATTAGTTCTAAAAATATTTCTTTTATGGAATTTAGCAGAATATAGTCCCATATTGAACATATATTTTTCTCAGAATTTTTAAAACTCATTTACTATTTTTCATATGGCCAAAACCGCCGAATATTTAGACATTTATCATAAATTGTACTTTTGTCTAAAAATTCTGAAATTTACAGAGTATACTTCTATCATATACATGTACTCCCAATAAAAATTTCATCAATTTTGGAGTTAACCACAAGGAATTATAAGCGGTTACTTTTAAAATAGTCTTTTCTCATAAAATTCATAACTCTCAATCTATACATCTAAAAATCACCATTTTTGGACACAATCAAGAAAACTCATCAAAATATCATTTCAAATTTTTTTAGAATTTTTGATCAGCCCGTTGTACCCTGTATTGATCAATACTACATTATAAGAACGAGGGTATCGTTCACTCTGTCCGCCTTGGGCGCATAAAAGTTTTCCCGTGTAGGGATGTTCATACTTGTCTGGGTTCCAAATCAAAGGTTTTATCTTGTTCAACAATAATCAATAATTCAACATATATATATATATATATATATATATATATATATATATATATATATATATATATATATATATATACGGGTAATTGACAAAGGTGTATCAACATGTGATTAAATACAACGATTATTCAAGTGGGGACACTTGTATAACCATTTATAGAAATTAACGAACAGATATATATATATATATATATATATATATATATATATATATATATATATCTGAATTACCATATACTAACATGTTGATAATCAATGAGCGTATATAATATAAGGTTAATAATCTGTACATTAATAATATAATTCATAAATATTCTTACTCATGTCCATTGCATAAAGAAAATGCAATGGTAAGATACTTGCCTAATGCGCTGCTTACAATATGCAACTTAGTTTTATCTTTTATCTCACGACCTATCATTAATAAGATCGTTCGTTCGATTAGAACAATATACTATAACACATAGCTCTGCATTTCGCAGTCAGCACATAACCTAATCACATTATTACCCATATTTAACAACCATTGAATCACAAATAAATACATATCTAATCAAAATATCTAAGTCCAGATTAATTTTTAAAACATGTCGGTGTACCGACGGCTTTATCGGGTAATTATCGAGTCTAAGACTATGTCCTATAACTTAGTATCAGTCATATTATTTCTAAATGACTGAATATAATTTTAAAATATTTATTATAATTTATCATGAATTTTTAAACATCGTAATCATTATTAAATGATTTAAATATTAATCATTTCTATTATCATTAATATTTAATTAAAATTAAACTATTAATGAAATCATTTCCAAAATATTAAAGTTATTTATAATAACTTAGAATATTTTTAAAGTATTAATATTACCCTTAAATGATATTTAAAATATTTAAAATCATTCTTAAATAATTACCATTAATATTAAAGTATTAATGCTTTATTTATCCAAATATTAAAAGTCATTAAGTATAACTTAAAATATTTTTAATTCATTTATATCATTTTTAAATTAATAAAATCATTTTTAAACTATTTATTTAATATAATTATTAAATAAATTTAATATCATTTAGTATTAAATTAATATCATTAATATTAAATTATTAATGAAATTATTCTTTAAATATTAAAAGTTATATTTTATAACTTAAAATATCTTTAAACACTTTATTTATATTTAAAATGATTTTTATAATATTAAAATAATTTTTAAATTAATTTATTTAATATAATTATTAAATAACCTTAATATCATTAATAATAATTAATTAATGAAATTTTGCCTTTAAATATTGAAAGTTATATTTTATAACTTAAAATATTCTTAAATACCTTATTATTATTTAAAATGATTTTTAATATAATAAATTCATTTTTTATTAATTTATTTAATTCATTTAGTAAATAACTTAAATATCATTAATATTACTTTATTAATGAATTTTATCACAAAATATTAAAAGTCATTAAAAATAACTTAAAATATTTTCTTATATCATAATACAATTTTAAATGATTTTTCATGTATTAAAATTATTTTTAACAAATTAATTTAATAATATAATTAAATAAATTAAATACCTTTAATATTCCAAAAATATTAAATATTTATGAAATATATTTAAAAACTAATTTTTGAAATTTAAAATAATTTTTAATAATTTATTTTATATTTTTCAGAATTAAAAACTAATTAATACTAATTATTTAATAAAAATAATTAATTTTTATAAATAACTGTCGCTAAAGGGCCCTATAGCGACGTCGCTATAGGTGTTCTTGAGGTGTTATTCATGAAACCCAGAACATCAAGCCCATTACCGAGTGACCAGGTTTGACCAGGTCTAATTTCATGTGTGTTGTGTTTCTGGGCATGATGTTAGTCAGAGATTGTAGTGCTAGTGTAGGACTACAAGATCCAACAACAAACATAACCAAACACTGCATAACCCAAGAGATCTGAGCCTCTAAAATGGCTGTCAGACCTGTTCTTCATTTTTGGGTTACCCAGAAATGAAGAACAGTTCGACTGTCCATTTTTGGGCTTCTACAACATGTAATCTTTGCTATATTTTAGTGATTTAAAGGTTGCAGTGTGTAGTCAACATACCAGGGAAGAGTTCTATCACATTATATCACTGAAATAACAACAGATCAGGCATAACAAAGCCGATCAAACCATGGCAGGAATCTAGTTCATACGGTTTCTGGAAATTTCCAGAAACTTAAAATTAGTCTCGGATGGCTATTTTGGCCATCTCCTAAATCAAACATAGTTGTTGTTTAAAAGGTTTTAAGGCATAGATTTATACTTCATCTAGCAGACTATAACATGTATACAACAACATCAACAAACAATGAACAACCTGACATATCAAGACGGTTAAAAATGTTGTCAGGCCGGTTCTGGGCTGTTTCTGGGTTACCCAGAAACACCCGGTCATGGCCGGTCAACGCATTTTGACCTTAAATATCTTGCAATATATGATCGATACGACCCTGATTCAAGTTCTAGATCCTAGACCACATAACATACTACAAGTATAAACCTTCAAAACACAAAAATCATAAACATGCTGAGATTTACAACCTCTGACATTTGATGTTAGACCACAAAATAAAATTTTTCCAGATTTTGTAAAATGCTAAATCCGAGCCTCTAGATGTTATTGATCTAACATCTAGCAACCCAGATCACCCATAGACACTACTAACAACATATTCTAACACTCAAACATAACATCAAACAACAGAAAATTGGACAGATTTTTTAGTAGGGTTTATACCTTCTATGATTAATTTCTGATTTCTGGCTTCTGATTTTGTTAGTGGATTTCGTGGGGCTTGATTTGGGGACTGGTCTAGCACTGGAAATTCGTGGGTTTAGAGAGAGATGGTCTTGGTGAAGTGTAAGAGCACAAATGAGCAAATATGTGCACTTTTCTCTCTCCTAACCTATTTATAATTCTTAGATTCAATGCATCTAACATGCAAGGTGTCAAAATGGATAAGCTTGGATGAGTTTTAGGCATGTGCTATAATCTAGGGTGATGACTTGCAAGATATGGGAAGATTTGCAAGAAATATTATTAAAATAAATCCAAAAAGGGTATTTTAGTAAACTAACAAAATAATTTAAGGGTATTTTTGTCCATGATGCTTGAATCTAGGTTAAAATCAATTGATCTTAAACCTTAAGGTTTCCCAAATAATTTCTAGAGTTTGAAAAATTAAGATTAAAGTTCAATAAGATTTTAATTAGAGCTTACTAATAAAAATTTAGGCTTTTTAAATAATTAGGGTTTTCTAAAAAATTTATTTAGGGTTTCTAGAACTTTAATTAAGGTTTACCTAATTAATCACTTAATAATGGTCATATTTCACGTACCACAATTTCCTAGCAATCACAAACTCCAGTTTGAGTTTCAAGTTACGATTTAACACAGTAAAATTAGGGTTTCCAAATATTGTACCATTATTGACCAATCATTAACAGTACGTACATACAGTACATATTCATAGCACTAAAAAATCAAAATATAATTAATATTATACTATTATTCTCATACCTTGACAATAATCCAAAAATTAGTGTTTGGATTTCATATCTGATTTATTCTTCATATTTAACCTTAATAATTAAGGTAAAATAATTAACTTAATAATCTGTACTAAAACTCCTATAATAAAATAATTATTATATTTATTCTAAAAATCACTCCATATATTATTTAAATAATATATGATTATATTTTCATGGAAAATAATTAATAAAAATATTTCTACTATAAATTAATTATTATAAAAATATACTTTATAAAAATCAATAATTCTAAAATAAATTTATTTGTAAATATTTATGTAATAAATATATTTTTATTTATCACATAATTACATATACACATTATCTTGTACAAATCCTCATCCTTAAAATAAATAAAAAATTATACACAAAATTTCTGATTTATTTATATAGAAAAATATCGGGTTGTTACACATGGTCAACCATTGGTTCACACGTCAACGAAGGTCGGGCAGCCCTGACAACACATACTGTTGGCAGTAAATCCAAAAGAACATTGATATGTCCGGGCGATACAAATCAGGGAGGATCAACATCATCGAGGAGGATCGATGATGGAATATGTTATACACATCCTCAAACAGACAGTTTTATCCCCATAGATCTCTTGCACACTAGAGGCACATCTTTGGAGTAAAGTCTGTATTCAGGATTAAGGACTTTGGTGATAGCCCCAACGCCAACATCCTGATAGGTTTGGATCATACATCCAAGCTTGCCATCATTACCATTACCGGTAGAAGCAACAGGGAGCCGGTAATCATCCCCAGCATATTGGAAAGCAATTCATATGAATCATACATTTGTATCATATTGCTCCATATTGCATCATGTTTATCTTGTTGCATTTCAAGTGTTTAGGATTCTTTATCTTATCCATGCCATTGCATTGCATGAATATGATAAAGAGGGGCATCTGTAGACACTCAAAATTTTCTGCACACCTATTACTGACATTGCAAGAGGGCAGATTCGTCTTTCAGACATAATCTTGGAAGACAGCTCACATTCAATCCGGAAGCTCAATCTCAACCCTGGAACACATACCGGGAGTAACAGTATCAACCCCGGAACACACACCAAGAGTAACAGTTCCAACCTTGGCGATAACCCCGAGCCCTGCAGTTCTAATATCAGAATTCCATAGGAGAAGACCGATTCATCCCGGAGATAATCCCGAGATATTCAGTCTCAGTCCCAACACTGGGAATAGCATATTCTAACCTTGGAGATAACCCCAAGGAAGGCAGTTGCAGTTCCGGAGATAGTCCCAAAAATGCTTGTTTCAAATGTATGCAATCAGCTTCAACCTCTGCGCTTACATCTAGGAACTCAGCACAAGACCCGACAATAACACCGAGAAGACATGCACACCTCAAAGATGACACTGAGGACCTTAACCATTTGCAGCTGTCGAATATCAGAAATAACCCTGAGCAACGTCTGCTTTATCAGCCCAAACTGGAGATAACCCCGGTAAGGGGCAAAGTCATCATCTTGCCACCTTGACGCCACATCACGCCGTCTCAACATTTTAGACATACATTTCTACACAGCAATGTCCCACAAGAGCCAAGGAAAACCAATCCCGAGTGACTATTATGCAGGGTAACATATAGAATTTGAAGCTTGAAGATCGGAGGGCATCGTCCCATCTTCATGACTTTGTACAACCTCTAATCCCATGTCATTGCATAACTCTCAACAACGGCGGTCTGAAATAGGTCTTACATACCTTAGTCGGATGCTCGAATTGTAATTCTAAAAGTTTGAGCGGGCATCACGTTACACGCGTGCACGTACTTTGAGACGGCAGGACTCGCGAAGCCCGGGGCACCCCGGGCAGCCTCAGGTACACCTGCGGCCCAGCCATAGGTACGCATGCGGCTCCCCCCTCTATAAATAGAGGGCTTGGGGTGGCCATTTTTGAAGAAAAAAAGGCGAGGAAGCCCTGTCCAATTTGCTCTGTACACACTCCAAACTAAGTGCTTTCTCACTTTAAACACTTGTAAGCTCATATATAGCTACTTTTTACCGGCGGGAGCCGAATATTCATCCATTTCAAGTTATTGAAGTCTTCTTTGGCAACCCACTGTAAGCCTTCTCACATACTTTAAAGCCTTTCTCTTCATCTTTGCACACACTATTCTTCACATTGAGAGCCGTGTTGAGTGTGTATGCCCAGACTTCGGTCCGTGGTTTCTTTATAGTTTATATATATATATATATATATATATATATATATATATATATATATATATGAACTAACATCATTGAGTTATGCCTCGATTGAGCCTAGACTTCGGTCTGGAGCGTTTAATGGCTTTCTTATATATATACTTATATACATGAACTGTGTGTCAAACTCTGTTCGATGAACCTAGACTTATGTCTGGTGCGTTTAAATGCTTTCATATATATATATATATATATATATATATATATATATATATATATATATATATATATATATATTAAAGCAGTAAATGCACCGGATGTAAAATCCAGGCTCATCGAACAAAGTTCGACACACAGTTCATTTACTGCTTTAATATATATATATATATATATATATATATATATATATATATATATATATATATATATATATATATATATATATTTACATTTCGTCCCGCCTGGAATTTACTTTGTGGCTGTTACATTTTTACAGCTTTCGGTACATTTCGCCCCGAGTGGAGTTTCCTCCGTGGTGGTTGATCATTTTTACAGCTTTCCTTACATTTCCGATCCCCCATGGAGGTGCTTCGTGGTGATTGATCATGTCTGTATATATATATATATTTATAGCTTTTATATATATATATACCTGCTTACTGCGTTTATATCAATTGCGGCATCATGTGATCACAGATTCAGTCCACTGAATCTAGATTCGGTTCCCGTGATGGACCTTTTCAGCTGTAAGTAGCTTATAAATTTATTCATAGTGTTTGGATTTTCCTCCGATAGTTTCCATACCCATGAGGAGTTCCGCACTGTTTTGTACATTATTTTCTCAAAGATGCTTCGCATCTCAAAAATAAAAATAATCAAGCCGAACATTTAATAAAATGAAAGTATCTGTAACGACCCCAAAATTCATACAATTTAATTCTCGACTTCGGTCGTTAATAATACATTCAACCTCTAATTTTACATCATTAAACGATAATACAACCATTGAAATTTACGGAATAATTAAAATTTTCTATTACAAACTATCCTCGTTCCCAAAATCTTCAACCTTTACATCTAAATATCTCAGAATCATTTTAATACTACAATAGTTTACATTCGCAAAACAATATTACAATTCAACATTAATACATTATTCGAAACCTTAAACATGGTTCAAATAATAACACAACCAAAGTATATAAATCTTCAAGTATCACATCTGATTTATGTCTTTCAAGTAACGCATAACTTTACCTTGAATCTTGAACCTGCAAAAGTGGTTATTTGCAAGGTTGAGCTCGACAGCCCAGCAAATTTAACAGTCTATCATGTTTCACATAGCACACAATTCATGCATTCTACATTTCTAATTTATCGAGTAACATTATACAACATGCATGTGCTATCACATATCACATATAAATTGAGTTTCATAACCCAATTAACTTGGTCATATTTTGACCTTAACAATTCATAAAGCATGGTATGTAACTCACCACATAATCACATTTAATCCACAAACATAATAGAACTGAAAAACTTGCCTTGGATGTTGTTTAATGTTTATAACTTATCTGCGCTGTGATGATCCTACACAAATTGAGGATACATACATGTACATATTAGTTTCACATACAAAATTCACGTACTCAATGTAAACTAATTTTATTTAACTATAATATTTTGTTCTTGTCTTAAAACCATTCTATGTTTCTTTAGAAACATTTGTCCGTTATAACCTTTTTACGCCCAAAAGGTTCTCTCATGGATTTAGTACGTAAATACTTTACGTATCAAAACATAAACCATTTATATCCCCTTCGTTTTATATTACTAGGTTCAATATAATTTCATAAGGCAGCAGCCCCTCACCTTTGACACCCATTTTGCGGTTTAATAGCTTGCAATTTACTTATCTGATCGTAAGGCATTTTTTGTTAGTATGTTTTTCATGGCATACAAGACTATTTTTAAGAAATACTAACCTCTCATTTCGGGTTTGTTAAGTAGTCTAAAAAGCGTGCCAAAAATTGACGTTCATAGCAGTTTTCAATTTTTTTTCCCAACTTTACCCTCTCTCGCTAAAACAGTCATAACTAATTCGTTTCAAAATATTTTTGAGCGATTCTTGAGCCCACGCGAAGCTCACTTCCGAGGCTACAACTTTCATTCTTTGACCATTTCCAAATTCAAAACACAGAATTCTGAAAAATTCGTTCAAGGTGACTGCCCCGAGTTGGTTAGACAGTTTTGACGCGACTACTTTGAATGGTCATGACTCTTTGCTCCGAAGTCGGAATTAGTCCGTTCCAGAGTCTATGGAAAGATAATTCAGTGTACTATAACATACCAAAATCCCAGAAGTTTGTGGAAAGATTAACTGATCCAAACTGTATCCCGAATAGCACATCCCACTGCTGACTTTCAGTTTGACAAATTTGACACATTTTTTTCCAATCACCGTAACTCCCTCATCCGAGGTCGGAATGAGGTCATTCGAAAGCCTATGGCTTCCTAACTCAGTGCACTACAATTATCCAGAAACTCAAATTTTTTAGGCAACATAGCTATTCCAGAATTTGACACTATAGTCACTGTTCATTCAATTTTCATTTCTAGACATGGTTTACTAAAATCTTCACCACGGATTCATTTTAACTCCGTTTTGGTTCATTCAAGTTAGGAAATCTTCAGAACTTAGAGGGATATAACATACAATCATCAAATTAAGGTTTTAGACATAAATCAAAAGCACAAAGGGTCCTCAAGCTCAGTCCCAAAAACTGTCCAACAAGGTTCTTTGTAAATCTTTTATTTTGTGAGTTTTGGTTACACTTGGATGATGTTAAGGTTTCATATCTCTAATTACAATCATTATAACTCATTTACATAATCAATTACAAGCCAAAATAAACATAGTAAACTAACTAGTTTTCTAACAAAACTAACTAAACTTCCAAAATACAAACTTTAACTAACAAACTAAATATAATATTTAAAATAATAACATTACCAAAACTTAAATAAGAAATATATCTAAAAATACGAATTCCACAAACTGAATACGTACTCGACCAATATTTAACTAAGAGAATATCTTTATAAAAAGTCCTCCCACAACAAAGCCTTTCTCAAAATTGGAGGCCTTATTGTTGGTGAATGAAACAAAGGATCAAGCTCTTCTATTTATAGGTTTAGCAAAGGGTAAAGTTCTCAATTTAGTTGATGTGGGACTTGGTTTATACTAATTCTAATTTGTTTATACTAATTTTTCTTATTTTCAACATACCGAATGTATTCATTCATCAAGAATTCGTTTCTTAACCAATTCGATCCATTCAGGTTGCGTTGTTTTCGTTTTATAGAGGAGAACAACAATCATCCATCAATTTAAAGTTTTCATCATAAATTCATCATCAACTTTATTCCCAAAGTACAACAAAATACACATTACAATCAAAACCCAAATTCCTCTTCTTTAGTATAAAAACATGAATTTGATTTCTGAAAATTTGTTTCTAGATGACCACTATCAAATTATAAATATCTAATAACATATATAACATCGTAACTCACAAATTCATTAACCAAAACTCCAATTTTAAAAGAAACTCAAGAACGCATAAACTAGAAATATAAACTAGATTATGTACCTTTAATTCCTTAAGAAATAAAATTAACCTTATTAGTAAAATTATAATTTCTATTCAACCATTATAATCATAACATTATTTAACAAATTCTCACTCCTCTAATTTAATTATTTAATTAAATTAGAATATCACAATTATACTCGCGTAATAAAATACGTATAAATCTCATCTATTTTATCACACTTAAATAAACTATCTCATACCATAAACTTTCCAACTAAAATATTTATTGTAACTAATAAATATTTTACTCGCATTATACTAATATTTACATTTTCATTCAATATATTACCTTCTCACTTTATTAAATCAATTATACTTGTATTAATTCACTATTTTAATTAAGTGAATTATTTACACTATTTATGAAACTTAACTCATAATAATTTCCATTGCCCAAAAGGCATAATAATTAAAATTATATTATCTCATAACATAATTTCAACTTAATTAAATTAACTAATATTATTTAATTTCTTTAATAGTTTAATTACCTATTAAATTTCACATTCTCCAACATATGAATATATAATTCTCTTCACACCAAATCATATAATTTAAAATATATACACCTCATAATAAGAATTTTAATTATTAAATTCTTATTTTAATAACTTATAAAAATTTGAGTTGTCACATCATTCCCTCCTTATAAGAATTTCGTCCTCGGAATCAAAGAAACTTCCCTTACTCGGTTTTGACCAAATCTTTTTTTCCAAATTTACTCGGTATATTACATACACCCTTTCTTCTAAGAATTTCGTCCTCGAAATTTTATCTATTAATCTTTATTCATTCAATCTATCAAAATAGATTTTACGTTAATAATTTATTCAATCATTGGGTTCTATAATCACTTTCTTTCCACAAAGATCTTTCTACAATTATTAATTTTTCTATTAAAAGTTTTACATTATTCTTTGATAACTCATCTCCTTCTCATATCAACACTTCTTTTCTCACTTATTCAATATATTCATCATTCAGTGTCGCATTCTACGACTTACTTCTTTCTAAGGAATATCATCCTTACCACATTCGCCTTTTAGAATAGCAAGAATCTTCCATAACTGCTCAATAATTAGGAAGTAGTATGAATAACTCATGAATTTAAAAGATTCAAATCATGTTGAGGGGTCACAAGACCGTGAACTCTATTCTCGATTTACTAGTGCTTCAACTCAATCCTTCACACTGCAAACCAGAGTGTTTATCAATCACAAAGACTGAAAACACCCTCCTTACGTACGCTAGGTGGCCAGCCTATTGTACCACTACGTTGGGCCGCAACGTAGTGTTTTGTAACGACTATATGCGTTACGCTCGGAACCGTTGTCCCCGAAAACATGTCCCCTTATAGGGTTGTTCACCTCAGCTTTTCAACATCTGAATCCGCACCAAAACAATTTGGTTTGGCATAGCTTTTCAATAAACACTTGAATTTCATAAACATCTTTCAATATTCGTCTAGCTGAATCAAATAGCATATACCTCTACAACAATTCGAACATCAAACGAAATATACATATACATACATACATATGAATTCTCATATCTCAAAGAAATCTCAAAAATCTTTTTATGACGTCATAATACCGCACTGTATTTACAGTCCGTTGAGGATTCCGTCATTTGGTGATTTTATCATACTACATCATACCATAGTGGGCTGACGATCCTTAGATCACATCCAACACTAGGTAATACTGCATTGATGACTCCATTGTTTTTATCATCCTTGCACCAGGTTACATGATGCATTAATGATATAAAATACATTTTGATATATTGCAAATAATTTTTGTCTAGCCGAAGCAATTAGCATAGACATACGAATAACAATATTGTTGTTAAAACTCACTGGTTCCATCATTTGATCCAATGTTTTTCAAGAAAACAGAAGTGTAAACATCAGCACGAAGTCAATAAATTTCGAAAGTCTAGCATAGCTAGTAGATTTAGATTACCCATGCTTCCACCATCAACTTCACTTTCTATAATGATCCATTGCTTAATAGGTCTATCTATTCCTATCATCCTCAATACTCTATTTACACTTATCCATACCCAGTTCGTCAAACTTACCACACGTTATGAGTTCAGGAACTTTCCGCAATCATATGAGCTTAAGAACTTATCCTAGTCAGACCATAGGCGTCCATTCGCTGAGGGGTTCAAAAGCATACCATATAATTATGAGTCACGAACCTACTATAAGTATGAGTTTTAAGAACTCGCACTTAACCTTATAATATTCACTAACTATACTCTAACTATCTGTTACACACATGAGAAAAGAATCACCTTCTCAACAAGCATATAACAAATAGCGCGACACAAACATTCCAATGATTATCAATGTGATAAACTAGTGCAAGCACAAAACCCTTGCCCATACAAAGGTTTTTACAACTCAGCCATCACATGAGACCTCAATTGAAATCCCACCTAACTCTATCTTGCTTATAACTTGCCCTTTGCTCGATACGAATTCCTCGTATCACATCATCTATAACTCCTCATGAGTTATCTCGTACTATTTCATAGTACTCCATCTTCATAGCATTAAGCTATAATTATTCAAACATTATAGACCATCTTTCTTTTATAACTTAAACAGACCACGTCGTGATCTTATTCTATAATTATCTCCCTTCAAATTCTTTTCTTAACTCGTGATCGTTTTGTTTTACGATCCTTTTTCTTTCTCTTTTTCATCATTTACTACATTACTCGTTACTCTGGCTTTTGGAGTTAGGAAACTCCCATTTCTTATCTTTATATCTCTTAGATTCTTCTTTGAATCTTCTTGTTTATATAAAGAAAAAAAAATTTCCTTTAAGAATTTCTAACATCATTTACATCGCTCAAAATTTCATTCGAGTTCTACACTTTCATCATACGTATCTATTTCTACACTTGGTACACATCGAGTCTCTAACAGTTTCAATATGGTACGCTGAGTGGTTTCCCACAAACAACCAACAAACTAGGTTTCTAAGTTACTAGTTCGTATATACCTCCGCTCTATGAAGGAATCGTTTAGCCCAGATACCATACACCAACTACTAAAGAGTACAACTGTACCATACTTAACTATAACTCTCTATTCTTAACTTTCT
Source organism: Panax notoginseng (assembly GCA_016801055.1). NCBI lineage: Eukaryota > Viridiplantae > Streptophyta > Magnoliopsida > Apiales > Araliaceae > Panax > Panax notoginseng. The sequence goes on along the minus strand of CM029018.1, from coordinate 41,818,077 downwards.
TACCATTCTCTTCTTATAGACATTGTCTATTTGTTATCACCTTACATCCTTATTATTGGAGTTGGGTAATCCCACATTCATATTCTTTATAACTCTGCGAGATTCTTATTTGAATCATTTCACGCAATTTTTATCCCTTCTTTATACGTTTCTTACATTACTTCTTATTGTTCAAACTCTATTTGAGCTTATTCTTTCATTATCTTCACCTTCCTTCCCTAAGGTTATAGCCTAAGGTACTCCTACCTAAGGTTTATAACCTACAGCTTTGATACCAACTGTAACGACCCCAAAATTCATACAATTTAATTCTCGACTTCGGTCGTTAATAATACATTCAACCTCTAATTTTACATCATTGAACGATAATACAACCATTGAAATTTACGGAATAATTAAAATTTTCTATTACAAACTATCCTCGTTCCCAAAACCTTCAACCCTTACATCTAAATATCTCAGAAATATTTTAATACTATAATAGTTTACATTCGCAAAACAATATTACAATTCAACATTAATACATTATTCGAAACCTTAAACATGGTTCAAATAATAACACAATCAAAGTATATAAATCTTCAAGTATCACATCTGATTTATGTCTTTCAAGTAACGCATAACTTTACCTTGAATCTTGAACCTGTAAAAGTGGTTATTTGCAAGGTTGAGCTCGACAGCCCAGCAAATTTAACAGCCTATCATGTTTCACATAGCACACAATTCATGCATTCTACATTTCTAATTTATCGAGTAACATTATACAACATGCATGTGCTATCACATATCACATATAAATTGAGTTCCATAACCCAATTAACTTGGTCATATTTTGACCTTAACAATTCATAAAGCATGGTATGTAACTCACCACATAATCACATTTAATCCACAAACATAATAGAACTGAAAAACTTGCCTTGGATGTTGTTTAATGTTTATAACTTATCTGCGCTGTGATGATCCTACACAAATTGAGGATACATACATGTACATATTAGTTTCACATACAAAATTCACGTACTCAATGTAAACTAATTTTATTTAACTATAATATTTTGTTCTTGTCTTAAAACCATTCTATGTTTCTTTAGAAACATTTGTCCGTTATAACCTTTTTACGCCCAAAAGGTTCTCTCATGGATTTAGTACGTAAATACTTTACGTATCAAAACATAAACCATTTATATCCCCTTCGTTTTATATTACTAGGTTCAATATAATTTCATAAGGCAGCAGCCCCTCACCTTTGACACCCATTTTGCGGTTTAATAGCTTGCAATTTACTTATCTGATCGTAAGGCATTTTTTGTTAGTATGTTTTTCATGGCATACAAGACTATTTTTAAGAAATACTAACCTCTCATTTCGGGTTTGTTAAGTAGTCTAAAAAGCGTGCCAAAAATTGACGTTCATAGCAGTCTTCAATTTTTTTTCCTAGCTTTACCCTCTCTCGCTAAAACAGTCATAACTAATTCGTTTCAAAATATTTTTGAGCGATTCTTGAGCCCACGCGAAGCTAACTTCCGAGGCTACAACTTTCATTCTTTGACCATTTCCAAATTCAAAACACAGAATTCCGAAAAATTCGTTCAAGGTAACTACCCCGAGTTGGTTAGACAGTTTTGACGCGACTACTTTGAATGGTCATAACTCTTTGCTCCGAAGTCGGAATTAGTCCGTTCTAGAGTCTATGGAAAGATAATTCAGTGTACTATAACATACCAAAAGCCCAGAAGTTTGTGGAAAGATTAACTGATCGAAATAGTGTCCCGAATAGCACATCCCGCTGCTGACTTTCAGTTTGACAAATTTGACACATTTTTTTCCAATCACCGTAACTCCCTCATCCGAGGTCGGAATGAGGTCATTCCAAAGCCTATGGCTTCCTAACTCAGTGCACTACAATTATCCAGAAACTCAGAATTTTTCAGGCAACATAGCTATTCCAGAATTTGACACTATAGTCACTGTTCACTCAATTTTCATTTCTAGACATGGTTTACTAAAATCTTCACCACGGATTCATTTTAACTCCGTTTTGGTTCATTCAAGTTAGGAATCTTCAGAACTTAGACGGATATAACATACAATCATCAAATTAAGCTTTTAGACATAAATCAAAAGCACAAAGGGTCCTCAAGCTCAGTCCCAAAAACTGCCCAACAAGGTTCTTTGTAAATCTTTTATTTTGTGAGTTTTGGTTACACTTGGATGATGTTAAGGTTTCATATCTCTAATTACAATCATTATAACTCATTTACATAATCAATTACAAGCCAAAATAAACATAGTAAACTAACTAGTTTTCTAACAAAACTAACTAAACTTCCAAAATACAAACTTTAACTAACAAACTAAATATAATATTTAAAATAATAACATTACCAAAAATTAAATAAGAAACATATCCAAAAATACGAATTCCACAAACTGAATACGTACTCGACCAAAATTTAACTAAGAGAAGATCTTTATAAAAAGTCCTCCCACAACAAAGCCTTTCTCAAAATTGGAGGCATTATTGTTGGTGAATGAAACAAAGGGTCAAGCCCTTCTATTTATAGGTTTAGCAAAGGGTAAAGTTCTCAATTTAGTTGATGTGGGACTTGGTTTATACTAATTCTAATTTGTTTATACTAATTTTTCTTATTTTCAACATACTGAGTGTATTCATTCATCAAGAATTCATTTCTTAACCAATTCGATCCGTTCAAGTTGCGTTGTTTTCATTTTATAGAGGAGAACAACAATCATCCATCAATTTAAAGTTTTCATCATAAATTCATCATCAACTTTATTCCCAAAGTACACCAAAATACACATTACAATCAAAACCTAAATTCCCATTCTTTAGTATAAATACATGAATTTGATTTCTGAAAATTTGTTTCTAGATGACCACTATCAAATTATAAATATCTAATAACATATATAACATCATAACCCACAAATTCATTAATCAAAACTCCAATTTTAAAAGAAACTCAAGAACGCATAAACTAGAAATATAAACTAGATTATGTACCTTTAATTCCTTAAGAAATAAAATTAACCTTATTAGTAAAATTATAATTTCTATTCAACCATTATAATCATAATATTATTTAACAAATTCTCACTCCTCTAATTTAATTATTTAATTAAATTAGAATATCACAATTATACTCGCGTAATAAAATACGTATAAATCTCATCTATTTTATCACACTTAAATAAACTATCTCATACCAATTTTCATCAAATATTTATATAATATCATAAATATTCATCTAATTCCATAAACTTTCCAACTAAAATATTTAATGTAACTAATAAATATTTTACTCGCATTATACTAATATTTACATTTTCATTCAATATATTACCTTCTCACTTTATTAAATCAATTATACTTGTATTAATTCACTATTTTAATTAAGTGAATTATTTACACTATTTATGAAACTTAACTCATAATAATTTCCATTGCCCACAAGGCATAATAATTAAAATTATATTATCTCATAACATAATTTCAACTTAATTAAATTAACTAATATTATTTAATTTCTTTAATAGTTTAATTACCTATTAAATCTCACATTCTCCAACATATGAATATATAATTCTCTTCACACCAAATCATATAATTTAAAATATATACACCTCATAATAAGAATTTTAATTATTAAATTCTTATTTTAATAACTTATAAAAATTCGAGTTGTCACATCATTCCCTCCTTATAAGGATTCCGTCCTCGGAATCAAAGAAACCTCCCTTACTCGATTTTGACCAAATCTTTTTTTCCAAATTTACTCGGTATATTACATACACCCTTTCTTCTAAGAATTTCGTCCTCGAAATTTTATCTATTAATCTTTATTCATTCAATCTATCAAAATAGATTTTACGTTAATAATTTATTCACTCATTGGGTTCTATAATCACTTTCTTTCCACAAAGATCTTTCTACAATTATTAATTTTTCTATTAAAAGTTTTACATTATTCTTTGATAACTCATCTCCTTCTCATATCAACACTTCTTTTCTCACTTATTCAATATATTCATCATTCAGTGTCGCATTCTACGACTTACTTCTTTCTAAGGAATATCATCCTTACCACATTCGCCTTTTAGAATAGCAAGAATATTCCATAATTGCTCAATAATTAGGAAGTAGTATGAATAACTCAGGAATTTAAAAGATTCAAATCATGTTGAGGGGTCACAAGACCGTGAACTCTATTCTCGGTTTACTAGTGCTTTAACTCAATCCTTCACACTGCAAACCAGAGTGTTTATCAATCACAAAGACTGAAAACACCCTCCTTACGTACGCTAGGTGGCCAGCCTATTGTACCACTACGTTGGGCCGCAACGTAGTGTTTTGTAACGACTATATGCGTTACGCTCGGAACCGTTGTCCCCGAAAATATGTCCCCTTATAGGGTTGTTCACCTCAGCTTTTCCACATCTGAATCCGCACCAAAACAATTTGGTTTGGAATAGCTTTTCAATAAACACTTGAATTTCATAAACATCTTTCAATATTCGTCTAGCTGAATCAAATAGCATAGACCTCTACAACAATTCGAACACCAAACGAAATATACATATACATACATACATATGAATTCTCATATCTCAAAGAAATCTCAAAAATCTTTTTATGACGTCATGATACCGCACTGTATTTACAGTCCGTTGAGGATTCCGTCATTTGGTGATTTTATCATACTACATCATACCATAGTGGGCTGACGATCCTTAGATCACATCCAACACTAGGTAATACTGCATTGATGACTCCATTGTTTTTATCATCCTTGCACCATGTTACATGATGCATTAATGATATAAAATACATTTTGATATATTGTAAATAATTTTTGTCTAGCCGAAGCAATTAGCATAGACATACGAATAACAATATTGTTGTTAAAACTCACTGGTTCCATCATTTGATCCAATGTTTTTCAAGAAAATAGAAGTGTAAACATCAGCACGAAGTCAATAAATTTCGAAAGTCTAGCATAGCTAGTAGATTTAGATTACCCATGCTTCCACCATCAACTTCACTTTCTATAATGATCCATTGCTTAATAGGTCTATCTATTCCTATCATCCTCAATACTCTATTTACACTTATCCATACCCATTTCGTCAAACTTACCACACGTTATGAGTTCAGGAACTTTCCGCAATCATATGAGCTTAAGAACTTATCCTAGTCAGACCATAGGCGTCCATTCGCTGAGGGGTTCAAAAGCATACCATATAATTATGAGTCACGAACCTACCATAAGTATGAGTTTTAAGAACTCGCACTTAACCTTATAATATTCACTAACTATACTCTACCTATCTGTTACACACATGAGAAAAGAATCACCTTCTCAACAAGCATATAACAAATAGCGCGACACAAACATTCCAATGATTATCAATGTGATAAACTGAGTGCAAGCACAAAACCCTTGCCCATACAAAGGTTTTTACAACTCAGCCATCACATGAGACCTCAATTAAAATCCCACGCGAAGCTAACTTCCGAGGCTACAACTTTCATTCTTTGACCATTTCCAAATTCAAAACACAGAATTCCGAAAAATTCGTTCAAGGTGACTACCCCGAGTTGGTTAGACAGTTTTGACGCGACTACTTTGAATGGTCATAACTCTTTGCTCCGAAGTCGGAATTAGTCCGTTCTAGAGTCTATGGAAAGATAATTCAGTTTACTATAACATACCAAAAGCCCAGAAGTTTGTGGAAAGATTAACTGATCGAAATAGTGTCCCGAATAGCACATCCCGCTGCTGACTTTCAGTTTGACAAATTTGACACATTTTTTTCCAATCACCGTAACTCCCTCATCCGAGGTCGGAATGAGGTCATTCCAAAGCCTATGGCTTCCTAACTCAGTGCACTACAATTATCCAGAAACTCAGAATTTTTCAGGCAACATAGCTATTCCAGAATTTGACACTATAGTCACTGTTCACTCAATTTTCATTTCTAGACATGGTTTACTAAAATCTTCACCACGGATTCATTTTAACTCCGTTTTGGTTCATTCAAGTTAGGAATCTTCAGAACTTAGACGGATATAACATACAATCATCAAATTAAGCTTTTAGACATAAATCAAAAGCACAAAGGGTCCTCAAGCTCAGTCCCAAAAACTGCCCAACAAGGTTCTTTGTAAATCTTTTATTTTGTGAGTTTTGGTTACACTTGGATGATGTTAAGGTTTCATATCTCTAATTACAATCATTATAACTCATTTACATAATCAATTACAAGCCAAAATAAACATAGTAAACTAACTAGTTTTCTAACAAAACTAACTAAACTTCCAAAATACAAACTTTAACTAACAAACTAAATATAATATTTAAAATAATAACATTACCAAAAATTAAATAAGAAACATATCCAAAAATACGAATTCCACAAACTGAATACGTACTCGACCAAAATTTAACTAAGAGAAGATCTTTATAAAAAGTCCTCCCACAACAAAGCCTTTCTCAAAATTGGAGGCATTATTGTTGGTGAATGAAACAAAGGGTCAAGCCCTTCTATTTATAGGTTTAGCAAAGGGTAAAGTTCTCAATTTAGTTGATGTGGGACTTGGTTTATACTAATTCTAATTTGTTTATACTAATTTTTCTTATTTTCAACATACTGAGTGTATTCATTCATCAAGAATTCATTTCTTAACCAATTCGATCCGTTCAAGTTGCGTTGTTTTCATTTTATAGAGGAGAACAACAATCATCCATCAATTTAAAGTTTTCATCATAAATTCATCATCAACTTTATTCCCAAAGTACACCAAAATACACATTACAATCAAAACCTAAATTCCCCTTCTTTAGTATAAATACATGAATTTGATTTCTGAAAATTTGTTTCTAGATGACCACTATCAAATTATAAATATCTAATAACATATATAACATCATAACCCACAAATTCATTAATCAAAACTCCAATTTAACTCCAAAAAAGTCAAAAACATATTACATAATAGAAAACTAAATTGAATTTATACTATAAATCTATACACATGATATTTTAATATTATCACTGAAATATTTTACTTTATACAATTATATTTTATGCACTTTATTCCTATTTCTACAATAACTTATAATGTATAATAATTAAAATTAGAACGGATCTTAAAACATTCCAAGTTATAAAGAAACCACGTAGAAAGGTTAGATGTGTACCTTTAATGAATTTCCGTTTATTCATTCAATATCAAATAAAAATTAACATTCATTACAATAAGTTTTAATAATTTCATCAACCATTCACGCGAAGCTAACTTCCGAGGCTACAACTTTCATTCTTTGACCATTTCCAAATTCAAAACACAGAATTCCGAAAAATTCGTTCAAGGTGACTCGAGTTGGTTAGACAGTTTTGACGCGACTACTTTGAATGGTCATAACTCTTTGCTCCGAAGTCGGAATTAGTCCGTTCTAGAGTCTATGGAAAGATAATTCAGTTTACTATAACATACCAAAAGCCCAGAAGTTTGTGGAAAGATTAACTGATCGAAATAGTGTCCCGAATAGCACATCCCGCTGCTGACTTTCAGTTTGACAAATTTGACACATTTTTTTCCAATCACCGTAACTCCCTCATCCGAGGTCGGAATGAGGTCATTCCAAAGCCTATGGCTTCCTAACTCAGTGCACTACAATTATCCAGAAACTCAGAATTTTTCAGGCAACATAGCTATTCCAGAATTTGACACTATAGTCACTGTTCACTCAATTTTCATTTCTAGACATGGTTTACTAAAATCTTCACCACGGATTCATTTTAACTCCGTTTTGGTTCATTCAAGTTAGGAATCTTCAGAACTTAGACGGATATAACATACAATCATCAAATTAAGCTTTTAGACATAAATCAAAAGCACAAAGGGTCCTCAAGCTCAGTCCCAAAAACTGCCCAACAAGGTTCTTTGTAAATCTTTTATTTTGTGAGTTTTGGTTACACTTGGATGATGTTAAGGTTTCATATCTCTAATTACAATCATTATAACTCATTTACATAATCAATTACAAGCCAAAATAAACATAGTAAACTAACTAGTTTTCTAACAAAACTAACTAAACTTCCAAAATACAAACTTTAACTAACAAACTAAATATAATATTTAAAATAATAACATTACCAAAAATTAAATAAGAAACATATAAAATACGAATTCCACAAACTGAATACGTACTCGACCAAAATTTAACTAAGAGAAGATCTTTATAAAAAGTCCTCCCACAACAAAGCCTTTCTCAAAATTGGAGGCATTATTGTTGGTGAATGAAACAAAGGATCAAGCCCTTCTATTTATAGGTTTAGCAAAGGGTAAAGTTCTCAATTTAGTTGATGTGGGACTTGGTTTATACTAATTCTAATTTGTTTATACTAATTTTTCTTATTTTCAACATACTGAGTGTATTCATTCATCAAGAATTCATTTCTTAACCAATTCGATCCGTTCAAGTTGCGTTGTTTTCATTTTATAGAGGAGAACAACAATCATCCATCAATTTAAAGTTTTCATCATAAATTCATCATCAACTTTATTCCCAAAGTACACCAAAATACACATTACAATCAAAACCTAAATTCCCTTCTTTAGTATAAATACATGAATTTGATTTCTGAAAATTTGTTTCTAGATGACCACTATCAAATTATAAATATCTAATAACATATATAACATCATAACCCACAAATTCATTAATCAAAACTCCAATTTTAAAAGAAACTCAAGAACGCATAAACTAGAAATATAAACTAGATTATGTACCTTTAATTCCTTAAGAAATAAAATTAACCTTATTAGTAAAATTATAATTTCTATTCAACCATTATAATCATAATATTATTTAACAAATTCTCACTCCTCTAATTTAATTATTTAATTAAATTAGAATATCACAATTATACTCGCGTAATAAAATACGTATAAATCTCATCTATTTTATCACACTTAAATAAACTATCTCATACCAATTTTCATCAAATATTTATTTAATATCATAAATATTCATCTAATTCCATAAACTTTCCAACTAAAATATTTAATGTAACTAATAAATATTTTACTCGCATTATACTAATATTTACATTTTCATTCAATATATTACCTTCTCACTTTATTAAATCAATTATACTTGTATTAATTCACTATTTTAATTAAGTGAATTATTTACACTATTTATGAAACTTAACTCATAATAATTTCCATTGCCCACAAGGCATAATAATTAAAATTATATTATCTCATAACATAATTTCAACTTAATTAAATTAACTAATATTATTTAATTTCTTTAATAGTTTAATTACCTATTAAATCTCACATTCTCCAACATATGAATATATAATTCTCTTCACACCAAATCATATAATTTAAAATATATACACCTCATAATAAGAATTTTAATTATTAAATTCTTATTTTAATAACTTATAAAAATTCGAGTTGTCACATCATTCCCTCCTTATAAGGATTCCGTCCTCGGAATCAAAGAAACCTCCCTTACTCGATTTTGACCAAATCTTTTTTTCCAAATTTACTCGGTATATTACATACATCCTTTCTTCTAAGAATTTCGTCCTCGAAATTTTATCTATTAATCTTTATTCATTCAATCTATCAAAATAGATTTTACGTTAATAATTTATTCACTCATTGGGTTCTATAATCACTTTCTTTCCACAAAGATCTTTCTACAATTATTAATTTTTCTATTAAAAGTTTTACATTATTCTTTGATAACTCATCTCCTTCTCATATCAACACTTCTTTTCTCACTTATTCAATATATTCATCATTCAGTGTCGCATTCTACGACTTACTTCTTTCTAAGGAATATCATCCTTACCACATTCGCCTTTTAGAATAGCAAGAATCTTCCATAACTGCTCAATAATTAGGAAGTAGTATGAATAACTCATGAATTTAAAAGATTCAAATCATGTTGAGGGGTCACAAGACCGTGAACTCTATTCTCGATTTACTAGTGCTTCAACTCAATCCTTCACACTGCAAACCAGAGTGTTTATCAATCACAAAGACTGAAAACACCCTCCTTACGTACGCTAGGTGGCCAGCCTATTGTACCACTACGTTGGGCCGCAACGTAGTGTTTTGTAACGACTATATGCGTTACGCTCGGAACCGTTGTCCCCGAAAACATGTCCCCTTATAGGGTTGTTCACCTCAGCTTTTCAACATCTGAATCCGCACCAAAACAATTTGGTTTGGCATAGCTTTTCAATAAACACTTGAATTTCATAAACATCTTTCAATATTCGTCTAGCTGAATCAAATAGCATATACCTCTACAACAATTCGAACATCAAACGAAATATACATATACATACATACATATGAATTCTCATATCTCAAAGAAATCTCAAAAATCTTTTTATGACGTCATGATACCGCACTGTATTTACAGTCCGTTGAGGATTCCGTCATTTGGTATTTTATCATACTACATCATACCATAGTGGGCTGACGATCCTTAGATCACATCCAACACTAGGTAATACTGCATTGATGACTCCATTGTTTTTATCATCCTTGCACCAGGTTACATGATGCATTAATGATATAAAATACATTTTGATATATTGCAAATAATTTTTGTCTAGCCGAAGCAATTAGCATAGACATACGAATAACAATATTGTTGTTAAAACTCACTGGTTCCATCATTTGATCCAATGTTTTTCAAGAAAATAGAAGTGTAAACATCAGCACGAAGTCAATAAATTTCGAAAGTCTAGCATAGCTAGTAGATTTAGATTACCCATGCTTCCACCATCAACTTCACTTTCTATAATGATCCATTGCTTAATAGGTCTATCTATTCCTATCATCCTCAATACTCTATTTACACTTATCCATACCCAGTTCGTCAAACTTACCACACGTTATGAGTTCAGGAACTTTCCGCAATCATATGAGCTTAAGAACTTATCCTAGTCAGACCATAGGCGTCCATTCGCTGAGGGGTTCAAAAGCATACCATATAATTATGAGTCACGAACCTACTATAAGTATGAGTTTTAAGAACTCGCACTTAACCTTATAATATTCACTAACTATACTCTAACTATCTGTTACACACATGAGAAAAGAATCACCTTCTCAACAAGCATATAACAAATAGCGCGACACAAACATTCCAATGATTATCAATGTGATAAACTAGTGCAAGCACAAAACCCTTGCCCATACAAAGGTTTTTACAACTCAGCCATCACATGAGACCTCAATTGAAATCCCACCTAACTCTATCTTGCTTATAACTTGCCCTTTGCTCGATACGAATTCCTCGTATCACATCATCTATAACTCCTCATGAGTTATCTCGTACTATTTCATAGTACTCCATCTTCATAGCATTAAGCTATAATTATTCAAACATTATAGACCATCTTTCTTTTATAACTTAAACAGACCACGTCGTGATCTTATTCTATAATTATCTCCCTTCAAATTCTTTTCTTAACTCGTGATCGTTTTGTTTTACGATCCTTTTTCTTTCTCTTTTTCATCATTTACTACATTACTCGTTACTCTGGCTTTTGGAGTTAGGAAACTCTCATTTCTTATCTTTATATCTCTTAGATTCTTCTTTGAATCTTCTTGTTTATATAAAGAAAAAAAAATTTCCTTTAAGAATTTCTAACATCATTTACATCGCTCAAAATTTCATTCGAGTTCTACACTTTCATCATACGTATCTATTTCTACACTTGGTACACATCGAGTCTCTAACAGTTTCAATATGGTACGCTGAGTGGTTTCCCACAAACAACCAACAAACTAGGTTTCTAAGTTACTAGTTCGTATATACCTCCGCTCTATGAAGGAATCGTTTAGCCCAGATACCATACACCAACTACTAAAGAGTACAACTGTACCATACTTAACTATAACTCTCTATTCTTAACTATCTTACCATTCTCTTCTTATAGACATTGTCTATTTGTTATCACCTTACATCCTTATTATTGGAGTTGGGTAATCCCACATTCATATTCTTTATAACTCTGCGAGATTCTTATTTGAATCATTTCACGCAATTTTTATCCCTTCTTTATACGTTTCTTACATTACTTCTTATTGTTCAAACTCTATTTGAGCTTATTCTTTCATTATCTTCACCTTCCTTCCCTAAGGTTATAGCCTAAGGTACTCCTACCTAAGGTTTATAACCTACAGCTTTGATACCAACTGTAACGACCCCAAAATTCATACAATTTAATTCTCGACTTCGGTCGTTAATAATACATTCAACCTCTAATTTTACATCATTGAACGATAATACAACCATTGAAATTTACGGAATAATTAAAATTTTCTATTACAAACTATCCTCGTTCCCAAAACCTTCAACCCTTACATCTAAATATCTCAGAAATATTTTAATACTATAATAGTTTACATTCGCAAAACAATATTACAATTCAACATTAATACATTATTCGAAACCTTAAACATGGTTCAAATAATAACACAATCAAAGTATATAAATCTTCAAGTATCACATCTGATTTATGTCTTTCAAGTAACGCATAACTTTACCTTGAATCTTGAACCTGCAAAAGTGGTTATTTGCAAGGTTGAGCTCGACAGCCCAGCAAATTTAACAGCCTATCATGTTTCACATAGCACACAATTCATGCATTCTACATTTCTAATTTATCGAGTAACATTATACAACATGCATGTGCTATCACATATCACATATAAATTGAGTTCCATAACCCAATTAACTTGGTCATATTTTGACCTTAACAATTCATAAAGCATGGTATGTAACTCACCACATAATCACATTTAATCCACAAACATAATAGAACTGAAAAACTTGCCTTGGATGTTGTTTAATGTTTATAACTTATCTGCGCTGTGATGATCCTACACAAATTGAGAATACATACATGTACATATTAGTTTCACATACAAAATTCACGTACTCAATGTAAACTAATTTTATTTAACTATAATATTTTGTTCTTGTCTTAAAACCATTCTATGTTTCTTTAGAAACATTTGTCCGTTATAACCTTTTTACGCCCAAAAGGTTCTCTCATGGATTTAGTACGTAAATACTTTACGTATCAAAACATAAACCATTTATATCCCCTTCGTTTTATATTACTAGGTTCAATATAATTTCATAAGGCAGCAGCCCCTCACCTTTGACACCCATTTTGCGGTTTAATAGCTTGCAATTTACTTATCTGATCGTAAGGCATTTTTTGTTAGTATGTTTTTCATGGCATACAAGACTATTTTTAAGAAATACTAACCTCTCATTTCGGGTTTGTTAAGTAGTCTAAAAAGCGTGCCAAAAATTGACGTTCATAGCAGTCTTCAATTTTTTTTCCTAGCTTTACCCTCTCTCGCTAAAACAGTCATAACTAATTCGTTTCAAAATATTTTTGAGCGATTCTTGAGCCCACGCGAAGCTAACTTCCGAGGCTACAACTTTCATTCTTTGACCATTTCCAAATTCAAAACACAGAATTCCGAAAAATTCGTTCAAGGTGACTACCCCGAGTTGGTTAGACAGTTTTGACGCGACTACTTTGAATGGTCATAACTCTTTGCTCCGAAGTCGGAATTAGTCCGTTCTAGAGTCTATGGAAAGATAATTCAGTGTACTATAACATACCAAAAGCCCAGAAGTTTGTGGAAAGATTAACTGATCGAAATAGTGTCCCGAATAGCACATCCCGCTGCTGACTTTCAGTTTGACAAATTTGACACATTTTTTTCCAATCACCGTAACTCCCTCATCCGAGGTCGGAATGAGGTCATTCCAAAGCCTATGGCTTCCTAACTCAGTGCACTACAATTATCCAGAAACTCAGAATTTTTCAGGCAACATAGCTATTCCAGAATTTGACACTATAGTCACTGTTCACTCAATTTTCATTTCTAGACATGGTTTACTAAAATCTTCACCACGGATTCATTTTAACTCCGTTTTGGTTCATTCAAGTTAGGAATCTTCAGAACTTAGACGGATATAACATACAATCATCAAATTAAGCTTTTAGACATAAATCAAAAGCACAAAGGGTCCTCAAGCTCAGTCCCAAAAACTGCCCAACAAGGTTCTTTGTAAATCTTTTATTTTGTGAGTTTTGGTTACACTTGGATGATGTTAAGGTTTCATATCTCTAATTACAATCATTATAACTCATTTACATAATCAATTACAAGCCAAAATAAACATAGTAAACTAACTAGTTTTCTAACAAAACTAACTAAACTTCCAAAATACAAACTTTAACTAACAAACTAAATATAATATTTAAAATAATAACATTACCAAAAATTAAATAAGAAACATATCCAAAAATACGAATTCCACAAACTGAATACGTACTCGACCAAAATTTAACTAAGAGAAGATCTTTATAAAAAGTCCTCCCACAACAAAGCCTTTCTCAAAATTGGAGGCATTATTGTTGGTGAATGAAACAAAGGGTCAAGCCCTTCTATTTATAGGTTTAGCAAAGGGTAAAGTTCTCAATTTAGTTGATGTGGGACTTGGTTTATACTAATTCTAATTTGTTTATACTAATTTTTCTTATTTTCAACATACTGAGTGTATTCATTCATCAAGAATTCATTTCTTAACCAATTCGATCCGTTCAAGTTGCGTTGTTTTCATTTTATAGAGGAGAACAACAATCATCCATCAATTTAAAGTTTTCATCATAAATTCATCATCAACTTTATTCCCAAAGTACACCAAAATACACATTACAATCAAAACCTAAATTCCCCTTCTTTAGTATAAATACATGAATTTGATTTCTGAAAATTTGTTTCTAGATGACCACTATCAAATTATAAATATCTAATAACATATATAACATCATAACCCACAAATTCATTAATCAAAACTCCAATTTTAAAAGAAACTCAAGAACGCATAAACTAGAAATATAAACTAGATTATGTACCTTTAATTCCTTAAGAAATAAAATTAACCTTATTAGTAAAATTATAATTTCTATTCAACCATTATAATCATAATATTATTTAACAAATTCTCACTCCTCTAATTTAATTATTTAATTAAATTAGAATATCACAATTATACTCGCGTAATAAAATACGTATAAATCTCATCTATTTTATCACACTTAAATAAACTATCTCATACCAATTTTCATCAAATATTTATTTAATATCATAAATATTCATCTAATTCCATAAACTTTCCAACTAAAATATTTAATGTAACTAATAAATATTTTACTCGCATTATACTAATATTTACATTTTCATTCAATATATTACCTTCTCACTTTATTAAATCAATTATACTTGTATTAATTCACTATTTTAATTAAGTGAATTATTTACACTATTTATGAAACTTAACTCATAATAATTTCCATTGCCCACAAGGCATAATAATTAAAATTATATTATCTCATAACATAATTTCAACTTAATTAAATTAACTAATATTATTTAATTTCTTTAATAGTTTAATTACCTATTAAATCTCACATTCTCCGACATATGAATATATAATTCTCTTCACACCAAATCATATAATTTAAAATATATACACCTCATAATAAGAATTTTAATTATTAAATTCTTATTTTAATAACTTATAAAAATTCGAGTTGTCACATCATTCCCTCCTTATAAGGATTCCGTCCTCGGAATCAAAGAAACCTCCCTTACTCGATTTTGACCAAATCTTTTTTTCCAAATTTACTCGGTATATTACATACACCCTTTCTTCTAAGAATTTCGTCCTCAAAATTTTATCTATTAATCTTTATTCATTCAATCTATCAAAATAGATTTTACGTTAATAATTTATTCACTCATTGGGTTCTATAATCACTTTCTTTCCACAAAGATCTTTCTACAATTATTAATTTTTCTATTAAAAGTTTTACATTATTCTTTGATAACTCATCTCATTCTCATATCAACACTTCTTTTCTCACTTATTCAATATATTCATCATTCAGTGTCGCATTCTACGACTTACTTCTTTCTAAGGAATATCATCCTTACCATATTCGCCTTTTAGAATAGCAAGAATATTCCATAATTGCTCAATAATTAGGAAGTAGTATGAATAACTCAGGAATTTAAAAGATTCAAATCATGTTGAGGGGTCACAAGACCGTGAACTCTATTCTCGGTTTACTAGTGCTTTAACTCAATCCTTCACACTGCAAACCAGAGTGTTTATCAATCACAAAGACTGAAAACACCCTCCTTACGTACGCTAGGTGGCCAGCCTATTGTACCACTACGTTGGGCCGCAACGTAGTGTTTTGTAATGACTATATGCGTTACGCTCGGAACCGTTGTCCCCGAAAACATGTCCCCTTATAGGGTTGTTCACCTCAGCTTTTCCACATCTGAATCCGCACCAAAACAATTTGGTTTGGCATAGCTTTTCAATAAACACTTGAATTTCATAAACATCTTTCAATATTCGTCTAGCTGAATCAAATAGCATAGACCTCTACAACAATTCGAACATCAAACGAAATATACATATACATACATACATATGAATTCTCATATCTCAAAGAAATCTCAAAAATCTTTTTATGACGTCATGATACCGCACTGTATTTACAGTCCGTTGAGGATTCCGTCATTTGGTGATTTTATCATACTACATCATACCATAGTGGGCTGACGATCCTTAGATCACATCCAACACTAGGTAATACTGCATTGATGACTCCATTGTTTTTATCATCCTTGCACCAGGTTACATGATGCATTAATGATATAAAATACATTTTGATATATTGTAAATAATTTTTGTCTAGCCGAAGCAATTAGCATAGACATACGAATAACAATATTGTTGTTAAAACTCACTGGTTCCATCATTTGATCCAATGTTTTTCAAGAAAATAGAAGTGTAAACATCAGCACGAAGTCAATAAATTTCGAAAGTCTAGCATAGCTAGTAGATTTAGATTACCCATGCTTCCACCATCAACTTCACTTTCTATAATGATCCATTGCTTAATAGGTCTATCTATTCCTATCATCCTCAATACTCTATTTACACTTATCCATACCCATTTCGTCAAACTTACCACACGTTATGAGTTCAGGAACTTTCCGCAATCATATGAGCTTAAGAACTTATCCTAGTCAGACCATAGGCGTCCATTCGCTGAGGGGTTCAAAAGCATACCATATAATTATGAGTCACGAACCTACCATAAGTATGAGTTTTAAGAACTCGCACTTAACCTTATAATATTCACTAACTATACTCTACCTATCTGTTACACACATGAGAAAAGAATCACCTTCTCAACAAGCATATAACAAATAGCGCGACACAAACATTCCAATGATTATCAATATGATAAACTGAGTGCAAGCACAAAACCCTTGCCCATACAAAGGTTTTTACAACTCAGCCATCACATGAGACCTCAATTAAAATCCCACCTAACTCTATCTTGCTTATAACTTGCCCTTTGCTCGATACGAATTCCTCGTATCACATCATCTATAACTCCTCATGAGTTATCTCGTACTATTTCATAGTACTCCATCTTCATAGCATTAAGCTATAATTATTCAAACATTATAGACCATCTTTCTTTTATAACTTAAACAGACCACGTCGTGATCTTATTCTATAATTATCTCCCTTCAAATTCTTTTCTTAACTCGTGATCGTTTTGTTTTACGATCCTCTTTCTTTCTCTTTTTCATCATTTACTACATTACTCGTTACTCTGGCTTTTGGAGTTAGGAAACTCCCATTTCTTATCTTTATATCTCTTAGATTCTTCTTTGAATCTTCTTGTTTATATAAAGAAAAAAAAATTTCCTTTAAGAATTTCTAACATCATTTACATCGCTCAAAATTTCATTCGAGTTCTACACTTTCATCATACGTATCTATTTCTACACTTGGTACATATCGAGTCTCTAACAGTTTCAATATGGTACGCTGAGTGGTTTCCCACAAACAACCAACAAACTAGGTTTCTAAGTTACTAGTTCGTATATACCTCCGCTCTATGAAGGAATCGTTTAGCCCAGATACCATACACCAACTACTAAAGAGTACAATTGTACCATACTTAACTATAACTCTCTATTCTTAACTTTCTTACCATTCTCTTCTTATAGACATTGTCTATTTGTTATCACCTTACATCCTTATTATTGGAGTTGGGTAATCCCACATTCATATTCTTTATAACTCTGCGAGATTCTTATTTGAATCATTTCACGCAATTTTTATCCCTTCTTTATACGTTTCTTACATTACTTCTTATTGTTCAAACTCTATTTGAGCTTATTCTTTCATTATCTTCACCTTCCTTCACTAAGGTTATAGCCTAAGTTACTCCTACCTAAGGTTTATAACCTACAGCTTTGATACCAACTGTAATGACCCCAAAATTCATAAAATTTAATTCTCGACTTCGGTCGTTAATAATACATTCAACCTCTAATTTTACATCATTGAACGATAATACAACCATTGAAATTTACGGAATAATTAAAATTTTCTATTACAAACTATCCTCGTTCCCAAAACCTTCAACCCTTACATCTAAATATCTCAGAAATATTTTAATACTATAATAGTTTACATTCGCAAAATAATATTACAATTCAACATTAATACATTATTCGAAACCTTAAACATGGTTCAAATAATAACACAATCAAAGTATATAAATCTTCAAGTATCACATCTGATTTATGTCTTTCAAGTAACGCATAACTTTACCTTGAATCTTGAACCTGCAAAAGTGGTTATTTGCAAGGTTGAGCTCGACAGCCCAGCAAATTTAACAGTCTATCATGTTTCACATAGCACACAATTCATGCATTCTACATTTCTAATTTATCGAGTAACATTATACAACATGCATGTGCTATCACATATCACATATAAATTGAGTTTCATAACCCAATTAACTTGGTCATATTTTGACCTTAACAATTCATAAAGCATGGTATGTAACTCACCACATAATCACATTTAATCCACAAACATAATAGAACTGAAAAACTTGCCTTGGATGTTGTTTAATGTTTATAACTTATCTGCGCTGTGATGATCCTACACAAATTGAGGATACATACATGTACATATTAGTTTCACATACAAAATTCACGTACTCAATGTAAACTAATTTTATTTAACTATAATATTTTGTTCTTGTCTTAAAACCATTCTATGTTTCTTTAGAAACATTTGTCCGTTATAACCTTTTTACGCCCAAAAGGTTCTCTCATGGATTTAGTACGTAAATACTTTACGTATCAAAACATAAACCATTTATATCCCCTTCGTTTTATATTACTAGGTTCAATATAATTTCATAAGGCAGCAGCCCCTCACCTTTGACACCCATTTTGCGGTTTAATAGCTTGCAATTTACTTATCTAATCGTAAGGCATTTTTTGTTAGTATGTTTTTCATGGCATACAAGACTATTTTTAAGAAATACTAACCTCTCATTTCGGGTTTGTTAAGTAGTCTAAAAAGCGTGCCAAAAATTGACGTTCATAGCAGTCTTCAATTTTTTTTTCTAGCTTTACCCTCTCTCGCTAAAACAGTCATAACTAATTCGTTTCAAAATATTTTTGAGCGATTCTTGAGCCCACGCGAAGCTAACTTCCGAGGCTACAACTTTCATTCTTTGACCATTTCCAAATTCAAAACACAGAATTCCGAAAAATTCGTTCAAGGTGACTACCCCGAGTTGGTTAGACAGTTTTGACGCGACTACTTTGAATGGTCATAACTCTTTGCTCCGAAGTCGGAATTAGTCCGTTCTAGAGTCTATGGAAAGATAATTCAGTGTACTATAACATACCAAAAGCCCAGAAGTTTGTGGAAAGATTAACTGATCGAAATAGTGTCCCGAATAGCACATCCCGCTGCTGACTTTCAGTTTGACAAATTTGACACATTTTTTTCCAATCACCGTAACTCCCTCATCCGAGGTCGGAATGAGGTCATTCCAAAGCCTATGGCTTCCTAACTCAGTGCACTACAATTATCCAGAAACTCAGAATTTTTCAGGCAACATAGCTATTCCAGAATTTGACACTATAGTCACTGTTCATTCAATTTTCATTTCTAGACATGGTTTACTAAAATCTTCACCACGGATTCATTTTAACTTTGTTTTGGTTCATTCAAGTTAGGAATCTTCAGAACTTAGACGGATATAACATACAATCATCAAATTAAGCTTTTAGACATAAATCAAAAGCACAAAGGGTCCTCAAGCTCAGTCCCAAAAACTGCCCAACAAGGTTCTTTGTAAATCTTTTATTTTGTGAGTTTTGGTTACACTTGGATGATGTTAAGGTTTCATATCTCTAATTACAATCATTATAACTCATTTACATAATCAATTACAAGCCAAAATAAACATAGTAAACTAACTAGTTTTCTAACAAAACTAACTAAACTTCCAAAATACAAACTTTAACTAACAAACTAAATATAATATTTAAAACAATAACATTACCAAAAATTAAATAAGAAACATATCCAAAAATACGAATTCCACAAACTGAATACGTAATCGACCAAAATTTAACTAAGAGAAGATCTTTATAAAAAGTCCTCCCACAACAAAGCCTTTCTCAAAATTGGAGGTATTATTGTTGGTGAATGAAACAAAGGGTCAAGCCCTTCTATTTATAGGTTTAGCAAAGGGTAAAGTTCTCAATTTAGTTGATGTGGGACTTGGTTTATACTAATTCTAATTTGTTTATACTAATTTTTCTTATTTTGAACATACTGAGTGTATTCATTCATCAAGAATTCGTTTCTTAACCAATTCGATCCGTTCAAGTTGCGTTGTTTTCATTTTATAGAGGAGAACAACAATCATCCATCAATTTAAAGTTTTCATCATAAATTCATCATCAACTTTATTCACAAAGTACACCAAAATACACATTACAATCAAAACCCAAATTCCTCTTCTTTAGTATAAATACATGAATTTGATTTCTGAAAATTTGTTTCTAGATGACCACTATCAAATTATAAATATCTAATAACATATATAACATCATAACCCACAAATTCATTAATCAAAACTCCAATTTTAAAAGAAACTCAAGAACGCATAAACTAGAAATATAAACTAGATTATGTACCTTTAATTCCTTAAGAAATAAAATTAACCTTATTAGTAAAATTATAATTTCTATTCAACCATTATAATCATAACATTATTTAACAAATTCTCACTCCTCTAATTTAATTATTTAATTAAATTAGAATATCACAATTATACTCGCGTAATAAAATACGTATAAATCTCATCTATTTTATCACACTTAAATAAACTATCTCATACCAATTTTCATCAAATATTTATTTAATATCATAAATATTCATCTAATTCCATAAACTTTCCAACTAAAATATTTAATATAACTAATAAATATTTTACTCGCATTATACTAATATTTACATTTTCATTCAATATATTACCTTCTCACTTTATTAAATCAATTATACTTGTATTAATTCACTATTTTAATTAAGTGAATTATTTACACTATTTATGAAACTTAACTCATAATAATTTCCATTGCCCACAAGGCATAATAATTAAAATTATATTATCTCATAACATAATTTCAACTTAATTAAATTAACTAATATTATTTAATTTCTTTAATAGTTTAATTACCTATTAAATCTCACATTCTCCAACATATGAATATATAATTCTCTTCACACCAAATCATATAATTTAAAATATATACACCTCATAATAAGAATTTTAATTATTAAATTCTTATTTTAATAACTTATAAAAATTCGAGTTGTCACATCATTCCCTCCTTATAAGGATTCCGTCCTCGGAATCAAAGAAACCTCCCTTACTCGATTTTGACCAAATCTTTTTTTCCAAATTTACTCGGTATATTACATACACCCTTTCTTCTAAGAATTTCGTCCTCGAAATTTTATCTATTAATCTTTATTCATTCAATCTATCAAAATAGATTTTACGTTAATAATTTATTCACTCATTGGGTTCTATAATCACTTTCTTTCCACAAAGATCTTTCTACAATTATTAATTTTTCTATTAAAAGTTTTACATTATTCTTTGATAACTCATCTCCTTCTCATATCAACACTTCTTTTCTCACTTATTCAATATATTCATCATTCAGTGTCGCATTCTACGACTTACTTCTTTCTAAGGAATATCATCCTTACCACATTCGCCTTTTAGAATAGCAAGAATATTCCATAATTGCTCAATAATTAGGAAGTAGTATGAATAACTCAGGAATTTAAAAGATTCAAATCATGTTGAGGGGTCACAAGACCGTGAACTCTATTCTCGGTTTACTAGTGCTTCAACTCAATCCTTCACACTGCAAACCAGAGTGTTTATCAATCACAAAGACTGAGAACACCCTCTTTACGTACGCTAGGTGGCCAGCCTATTGTACCACTACGTTGGGCCGCAACGTAGTGTTTTGTAACGACTATATACGTTACGCTCGGAACCGTTGTCCCCGAAAACATGTCCCCTTATAGGGTTGTTCACCTCAGCTTTTCAACATCTGAATCCGCACCAAAACAATTTGGTTTGGCATAGCTTTTCAATAAACACTTGAATTTCATAAACATCTTTCAATATTCGTCTAGCTGAATCAAATAGCATAGACCTCTACAACAATTCGAACATCAAACGAAATATACATATACATACATACATATGAATTCTCATATCTCAAAGAAATCTCAAAAATCTTTTTATGACGTCATGATACCGCACTGTATTTACAGTCCGTTGAGGATTCCGTCATTTGGTGATTTTATCATACTACATCATACCATAGTGGGCTGACGATCCTTAGATCACATCCAACACTAGGTAATACTGCATTGATGACTCCATTATTTTTATCATCCTTGCACCAGGTTACATGATGCATTAATGATATAAAATACATTTTGATATATTGTAAATAATTTTTGTCTAGCCGAAGCAATTAGCA
Organism: Panax notoginseng; assembly: GCA_016801055.1. Classification (NCBI taxonomy): domain Eukaryota; kingdom Viridiplantae; phylum Streptophyta; class Magnoliopsida; order Apiales; family Araliaceae; genus Panax; species Panax notoginseng. The sequence continues at coordinate 41,794,988 of CM029018.1, read as the reverse complement.
TAGACATACGAATAACAATATTGTTGTTAAAACTCACTGGTTCCATCATTTGATCCAATGTTTTTCAAGAAAACAGAAGTGTAAACATCAGCACGAAGTCAATAAATTTCGAAAGTCTAGCATAGCTAGTAGATTTAGATTACCTATGCTTCCACCATCAACTTTACTTTCTATAATGATCCATTGCTTAATAGGTCTATCTATTCCTATCATCCTCAATACTCTATTTACACTTATCCATACCCAGTTCGTCAAACTTACCACACGTTATGAGTTCAGGAACTTTCCGCAATCATATGAGCTTAAGAACTTATCCTAGTCAGACCATAGGCGTCCATTCGCTGAGGGGTTCAAAAGCATACCATATAATTATGAGTCACGAACCTACCATAAGTATGAGTTTTAAGAACTCGCACTTAACCTTATAATATTCACTAACTATACTCTACCTATCTGTTACACACATGAGAAAAGAATCACCTTCTCAACAAGCATATAACAAATAGCGCGACACAAACATTCCAATGATTATCAATGTGATAAATTGAGTGCAATCACAAAACTCTCGCCCATTCAAAGGTTTTTACAACTCAGCCATCACATGAGACCTCGATTGAAATCCCACCTAACTCTATCTTGCTTATAACTTGCCCTTTGCTCGATACGAATTCCTCGTATCACATCATCTATAACTCCTCATGAGTTATCTCGTACTATTTCACAGTACTCCATCTTCATAGCATTAAGCTATAATTATTCAAACATTATAGACCACCTTTCTTTTATAACTTAAACAGACCACGTCGTGATCTTATTCTATAATTATCTCCCTTCAAATTCTTTTCTTAACTCGTGATCGTTTTGTTTTACGATCCTCTTTCTTTCTCTTTTTCATCATTTACTACATTACTCGTTACTCTGGCTTTTGGAGTTAGGAAACTCCCATTTCTTATCTTTATATCTCTTAGATTCTTCTTTGAATCTTCTTGTTTATATAAAGAAAAAAAAATTTCCTTTAAGAATTTCTAACATCATTTACATCGCTCAAAATTTCATTCGAGTTCTACACTTTCATCATACGTATCTATTTCTACACTTGGTACACATCGAGTCTCTAACAGTTTCAATATGGTACGCTGAGTGGTTTCCCACAAACAACCAACAAACTAGGTTTCTAAGTTACTAGTTCGTATAAACCTTCGCTCTATGAAGGAATCGTTTAGCCCAGATACCATACACCAACTACTAAAGAGTACAACTGTACCATACTTAACTATAACTCTCTATTCTTAACTTCCTTACCATTCTCTTCTTATAGACATTGTCTATTTGTTATCACCTTACATCCTTATTATTGGAGTTGGGTAACCCCACATTCATATTCTTTATAACTCTGCGAGATTCTTCTTTGAATCATTTCACACAATTTTTATCCCTTCTTTATACGTTTCTTACATTACTTCTTATTGTTCAAACTATATTTGAGCTTATTCTTTCATTATCTTCACCTTCCTTCCCTAAGGTTATAGCCTAAGGTACTCCTACCTAAGGTTTATAACCTACAGCTTTGATACCAACTGTAACGACCCCAAAATTCATATAATTTAATTCTCGACTTCGGTCGTTAATAATACGTTCAACCTCTAATTTTACATCATTAAACGATAATACAACCATTGAAATTTACGGAATAATTAAAATTTTCTATTACAAACTATCCTCGTTCCCAAAACCTTCAACCTTTACATCTAAATATCTCAGAAACATTTTAATACTACAATAGTTTACATTCGCAAAACAATATTACAATTCAACATTAATACATTATTCGAAACCTTAAACATGGTTCAAATAATAACACAACCAAAGTATATAAATCTTCAAGTATCACATCTGATTTATGTCTTTCAAGTAACGCATAACTTTACCTTGAATCTTGAACCTGCAAAAGTAGTTATTTGCAAGGTTGAGCTCGACAGCCCAACAAATTTAACAGTCTATCATGTTTCACATAGCACACAATTCATGCATTCTACATTTCTAATTTATCGAGTAACATTATACAACATGCATGTGCTATCACATATCACATATAAATTGAGTTCCATAACCCAATTAACTTGGTCATATTTTGACCTTAACAATTCATAAAGCATGGTATGTAACTCAACACATAATCACATTTAATCCACAAACATAATAGAACTGAAAAACTTGCCTTGGATGTTGTTTAATGTTTATAACTTATCTGCGCTGTGATGATCCTACACAAATTGAGAATACATACATGTACATATTAGTTTCACATACAAAATTCACGTAGTCAAGGTAAACTAATTTTATTTAACTATAATATTTTGTTCTTGTCTTAAAACCATTCTATGTTTCTTTAGAAACATTTGTCCGTTATAACCTTTTTACGCCCAAAAGGTTCTCTCATGGATTTAGTACGTAAATACTTTACGTATCAAAACATAAACCATTTATATCCCCTTCGTTTTATATTACTAGGTTCAATATAATTTCATAAGGCAGCAGCCCCTCACCTTTGACACCCATTTTGCGGTTTAATAGCTTGCAATTTACTTATCTAATCGTAAGGCATTTTTTGTTAGTATGTTTTTCATGGCATACAAGACTATTTTTAAGAAATACTAACCTCTCATTTCGGGTTTGTTAAGTAGTCTAAAAAGCGTGCCAAAAATTGACGTTCATAGCAGTCTTCAATTTTTTTTCCCAGCTTTACCCTCTCTCGCTAAAACAGTCATAACTAATTCGTTTCAAAATATTTTTGAGCGATTCTTGAGCCCACACGAAGCTAACTTCCGAGGCTACAACTTTCATTCTTTGACCATTTCCAAATTCAAAACACAGAATTCCGAAAAATTCGTTCAAGGTGACTGCCCCGACTTGGTTAGACAGTTTTGACGCGACTACTTTGAATGGTCATGACTCTTTGCTCCAAAGTCGGAATTAGTCCGTTCCAGAGTCTATGGAAAGATAATTCAGTGTACTATAACATACCAAAAGCCCAAAAGTTTGTGGAAAGATTAACTAATCGAAACAGTGTCCCGAATAGCACATCCCGCTGCTGACTTTCAGTTTGACAAATTTGACACATTTTTTTCCAATCACCGTAACTCCCTCATCCGAGGTCGGAATGAGGTCATTCCAAAGCCTATGGCTTCCTAACTCAGTGCACTACAATTATCCAGAAACTCAGAATTTTTCAGGCAACATAGCTATTCCAGAATTTGACACTATAGTCACTGTTCATTCAATTTTTATTTCTAGACATGGTTTACTAAAATCTTCACCACGGATTCATTTTAACTCCGTTTTGGTTCATTCAAGTTAGGAATCTTCAGAACTTAGACGGATATAACATACAATCATCAAATTAAGCTTTTAGACATAAATCAAAAGCACAAAGGGTCCTCAAGCTCAGTCCCAAAAACTGCCCAACAAGGTTCATTGTAAATCTTTTATTTTGTGAGTTTTGGTTACACTTGGATGATGTTAAGGTTTCATATCTCTAATTATAATTATTATAACTCATTTACATAATCAATTACAAGCCAAAATAAACATAGTAAACTAACTAGTTTTCTAACAAAACTAACTAAACTTCCAAAATACAAACTTTAACTAACAAACTAAATATAATATTTAAAATAATAACATTACCAAAAATTAAATAAGAAACATATCCAAAAATACGAATTCCACAAACTGAATACGTACTCGACCAAAATTTAACTAAGAGAAGATCTTTATAAAATGTCCTCCCACAATAAAGCCTTTCTCAAAATTGGAGGCATTATTGTTGGTGAATGAAACAAAGGATCAAGCCCTTCTATTTATAGGTTTAGCAAAGGGTAAAGTTCTCAATTTAGTTGATGTGGGACTTGGTTTATACTAATTCTAATTTGTTTATACTAATTTTTCTTATTTTCAACATACTGAGTGTATTCATTCATCAAGAATTCGTTTCTTAACCAATTCGATCAGTTCAAGTTGCGTTGTTTTCGTTTTATAGAGGAGAACAACAATCATCCATCAATTTAAAGTTTTCATCATGAATTCATCATCAACTTTAGTCCCAAAGTACACCAAAATACACATTACAATCAAAACCCAAATTCCTCTTCTTTAGTATAAATACATGAATTTGATTTCTGAAAATTTGTTTCTAGATGACCACTATCAAATTATAAATATCTAATAACATATATAACATCGTAACCCACAAATTCATTAACCAAAACTTCAATTTTAAAAGAAACTCAAGAACACATAAACTAGAAATATAAACTAGATTATGTACCTTTAATTCCTTAAGAAATAAAATTAACCTTATTAGTAAAATTATAATTTCTATTCAACCATTATAATCATAACATTATTTAACAAATTCTCACTCCTCTAATTTAATTATTTAATTAAATTAGAATATCACAATTATACTCGCGTAATAAAATACGTATAAATCTCATCTATTTTATCACACTTAAATAAACTATCTCATACCAATTTTCATCAAATATTTATTTAATATCATAAATATTCATCTAATTCCATAAACTTTCCAACAAAAATATTTAATGTAATTAATAAATATTTTACTCGCATTATACTAATATTTACATTTTAATTCAATATATTACCTTCTCGCTTTATTAAATCAATTATACTTGTATTAATTCACTATTTTAATTAAGTGAATTATTTACACTATTTATGAAACTTAACTCATAATAATTTTCATTGCCCACAAGGCATAATAATTAAAATTATATTATCTCATAACATAATTTCAACTTAATTAAATTAACTAATATTATTTAATTTCTTTAATAGTTTAATTACCTATTAAATCTCACATTCTCCAACATATGAATATATAATTCTCTTCACACCAAATCATATAATTTAAAATACATACACCTCATAATAAGAATTTTAATTATTAAATTCTTATTTTAATAACTTATAAAAATTCGAGTTGTCACATCATTCCCTCCTTATAAGGATTCCGTCCTCGAAATCAAAGAAACCTCCCTTACTCGGTTTTCACCAAATCTTTTTTTCCAAATTTACTTGGTATATTACAGTATCAAAGGCCTCAATTACTATTGAGCACAGGGTTTGAAAAACCTCTTTCAAAACATCATTGCTATATCTTGTTAAAACTGAATTTTTATATAAATTCAAACCTTATGTATATACGTGCAAATGAGGCATAGCACTACTTTCAAATAACAACACATTGACCCATACACACACACACACATTTATATAACAGTTTCTTGAAAAGTGGCGGTCACCGTGGCAACACGGATGTCGGGGGGTGCCTAACACATTCCCTCTGCATAAACATGTCCCCGAACCCTAAATGAATCTCGAACCCGTTTAGCAGTGTTACATCACTGGGTCAATGTGCAAACTTTTTCTCGGTTGTGTTGGTACAACCAGTTAAAAAACCAACTGGCGACTCTTAACGGTCCATCGTCGACATTACACATATCAGACCTTTTTCACTTGTTTTTTCAAACAAATGTCACATAAAATGAGAAAACAAAAGAACAAATAACAAAAAGGGACAAATAAAAATCCCAACGTCGATAACGTGCACGCATGCAACGTGATGTTCACTCGAACTTTCAGAATTGCAATCCGGGTATCTGACTGAGGTATGTAAGACCTATTTCGGACCGCCGTTGTTGAGAGTTACACAATGACATGGAATTAGAGGTTGTATGAAGTCAGGAAGATGGGACGATGCCCTCCGGTCTTCAGGCTTCAAATTTTTTCCGTTACCCTGCGTAATAGTCACTTGAGATTGGTTTTCCTTGGCTCTTGTGGGACATTGTTGTGTAGAAATGTATGTCTGAAATGTTGAGATGGCGTGATGTGGCGTCAAGGTGGCAAGATGACGACTTTGCCCCTCACTAGGGTTATCTCCAGTTTGGACTAATAAAGCAGACGTTGCTCAGGGTCATATCTGAGATTGGACTGCTGCAAGTGTTTGAAGGTCCTCAATGTCATCTCTGAGGTATGCCTGTCTTCCCGGGATCATCTCCTGGGTCTTGTATTGAGTGCCTCGGTGTAAGCACCGAGTGTTCTGAAGCTGATTGCATGTATTTGAAACAAGCATTTTCGGGGTTATCTTCGGAACTGCATATATATGCGAGACGAAATGTATATATATATATATATATATATATATATATATATACACACACACACACACACACACACACACACACACACACACACAAAAGCCATTAAACGCTCCAGACATAAGTCTAGGCTCAATCGAGGCATAAATCGATAATGTTAGTCCATACATATAATATATATACATATATATATATATATATATATATATATATATATATATATATATATATATATATATATATATACAAGCTGAAATGAAACCACGGACCGAAGTTCGGGCCTACACACGGAACACGACTCTCAACGTGAAGAATAGTGTGTGCAAAGATGAAGAGAAAGGCTTGGAAATGTGTACGAAGACTTTCAGTGGGCAGCCAAAGAAGACTTCAATAACTTAAAATGGATGAACACTCAGCTCCCGCCGATAAAAAGTAGCTATATATGAGCTTACAAGTGTTTAAAATGAGAAAGCACTCAGTTTGGGGTGTGTACATAGCAAATTGGACAGGGCTTCCTCGCCTTTTTCTTTCTTAAAATGGCCATCCCAAGCCCTCCATTTATAGAGGGGGGAGCCACAGGTGCGGCTAGGCCGCAGGTGTACCTGCGGCTGCCCGGGGTGCCCCGGGCTTTTTGGGTCCCGTCGTCTCGAAGTACGTACACGCATGCAACGTGATATTCGCTCAAACTTTCAGAATTGTAATCCGGGCATCCGACTAAGGTATGTAAGACCAATTTTGGACTGCCGTTGTTGAGAGTTACACAATGACATGGGATTAGAGGTTAGATGATGTCAGGAAGATGGGACGACGCCCTCCGGTCTTCAGGCTTCAAATTTTATCCGTTACCCTGCGTAATAGTCACTCGGGATTGGTTTTTCTTGGCTCTTGTGGGACATTGTTGTGTAGAAATATATGTTTGAAATGTTGAGATGGCATGATGTGGTGTCAAGGTGGCAAGATGATGACTTTGTCCCTCACTGGGGTTATCTCCAGTTTGGGCTGATAAAGCAGACGTTGCTCAGGGTCATCTCTGAGATTGGACTGCTGCAAGTGTTTGAAGGTCCTCAATGTCATCTCTGAGGTATGTCTGTCTCCCCGGGGTCATCTCCTGGGTCTTGTACTGAGTGCCTTGGTGTAAGCGCCGAGTGTTCTGAAGCTGATTGTATGTATTTAAAACAAGCATTTTTGGGGATATCTCTGGAACTACATTCTTTGGGGTTATCTCCAAGGTTGGAATCTACTTCTCCCAATGTTGGGACTGAGAAAGAATATCTCAGGGTTATCTCCGGGATAAATCGGTCTTCTCCGGTGGAATTTTTGGTATTAAAACTGCAGGCCTCGGGGTTATTGCCGAGGTCGGAACTGTTACTCCCGGTGTGTGTTTCGGGGTTGAGACTGAACTTCCGATAGTATCTGGACTGGATGTGAGTTGTCTTCCAGGGTTATGGCTGAAAGATAAATCTACCCTCCTATAATGTCAATAACAGGTGTGTAGAAAATTTTGAGTGTCTACACTAGGGTTTGCATAGGGAGGATTACTTATGAAGATAAAAAGAAAGAAAACCTAATAAACATGAAGTAACATTGGTAATACATTGTTAAACCTTAAGTATGATCACTTAGGGTTGAAGTAAGTCAATTGTATATGAACTTCAGAATGACGAAACAGAAAGTCGGGACCAATAATAACAAATCTAATATGTAATTAGATTGAGAAGAAGGGTAAGATTCTTTAGGAACCATTTACGTTATTCATGACCTAATGTGTTATGTGATGTTATCATCTACTGTTGAGACCTTAAAGACTTAAAGTGCACGTGTTATAACTGTAGCAGATGCTAAAGGCAAGTATTCTAACCCTTGTTCGAGTTTAATCTGGACAAGCTTTGTAATTCATGTATTCTTACGCATGAGTTAATGTCTGATGAAGTCAACGCCAATTCTTTCGGCTAGACTTATCATATGTTGGATTTCTTATAATCTATCAAAGTAATGTCAATGATTTACCAAACTAATATTGGTGTGGTTTTCAAAAGGAGACTAAGTATGCTAAATTGTTTTGTCGTCAAACGACAGGCACGTGAGGTTGCCACAACTTAAACGTTTACACGTTTAATGAATGTAGTGTTGATCAACATAGAATACTATAGGCTGATCACCTAAACATACTCGTAAGCTATGCCGGACTTACGGACTTCGTGTCAGGATGTCCTTTTCAAAGTACTTATGAAATGCTCATGGTCTTGGACCAGAATTGATGTTTTACTGAATATTGTTATTGTAAAATATTTTAAAAGAAAAGAAGTGCTATTTTGAATTATCAATAGTACTTCGTAAGTATTGTTCAGTTATCGAAGATATACAATTCCTATATTTCTATCATGCTAGTTTTATTAGAATTGTTATACTTGCTGAGCTAGTTAGGCTCACTCTTGCTTGAACCATATGAATGCAGCTAAGATCGAACGGACCGATGGATCCGGCAAGGATAAAGGGAAGGATAAGGCGAACCCGTAGATTACTTACGTAATAGTATAGGTTTATAATGATAATATTTGATATTATGACAAGGACAAATGTAACGGTTATAAGGAACCTAGGTAAATGTTAATATTATTTTGAATATATATAAGACATATTCGTCCTTTTGAGGTATTTCAATTTAATGTTTGTGTGAACTGTAGTACAGTGTAGCACTATCTGTCGGGATGGAAGATACTCGAATTTGGGGGCGTCACAGGTTGGTATCAAAGCATTAGGTTATAAAACTTAAGGGGGGATTTAAACCTTAAGTCATAACCTTAAGAAAAGTCAAAGAAATAAAAGATGGAAATTAACCTTATAAAAATGTATTATATGTGTTATGTGTTTTTATTATTCTACTGACGTTTACTAATCAAACTTATTGTGTTGTTGTAGATGTCAGGAGAAAATAGAGATGTACAGGTAGTCAGCGAAGGGTCGGTTAATCAGGTAGAGATCATACCGAACCCCATAGCAGTAGAGCCCGAAGTAGTGGTGGTTGAGTCTGGAGATTCAGAGAGCCTAGACTATATGTCTGTATTTGACGGCATGTTGGAGGAAGAGGTGGAGGCAGTATCCTTCAACCTAGTAGCAATAGCAGCAGAGATGGCTCTACGGGAGTCAATGATATCACTTTTTATGTCAGTGTTGGATAAAAACATCCATTACTGTCAGGAGGTTAAGGAGCCAAAAGTAGAGCTCCAGGCTGTCTTAGAGGATAAGATAGACGTGGAGTCCATGTGGGAGTAGGAGCACGATGAGAGAGTTTTGGCTAAGGACAAGGTCCATGAGCTGAAACATGAGGTCTTTGAGCATAGGGGGGAGCTAAAGACCAAAAAGCAGAAGATAGGGATGATGTCCTATATTCATAGGAGTTCTCATGCGGACTTCCAGCAGCAGGTAGCTAGTTATCCTATAGAGGCAGGGCAGACGCGACATACTATCAGTCGTGATATTATTGCCGGTCTTACCAAGGCAGATTTTAATAATTCCTTAAAGAAGATGTAATCTAGTAGTAGCTAAAGTAGTTTAGATATGTAAATGTTGTGTATCTAGTAGTGACGTAAAACTCTCTTTTGTATAATAAAGGGTAGTCTTTTGTAAATACCAATTTTTAAAAAGCAATTACAGGAAAGTAATGTAATCAGCTTAGGCTGTGTAATGTAAATGATGTATTATTATACTATAATGAATCAATATAAGCCTTTTTCAAAACATGTTGAGTAATGAATGCTGAAGTTATTGTTTAAATTGTGAATAATAACTAACTAACAGGGAATGAATAATAACAAAATGTGTTATTTGTTGTAACAACAAAATGCCGCCAAGAAGAGTACAACGAAACCAAGGCGCTAACGTGAATTAACCGGAGGGAGGTCCAGTTAACCCTATGCAGGAATTTGTTAATTTGCTAACAACAACGTTTAATAGAACTGGGGCTAACATCCCCGTAAATCCTGGTGTAATACGAGCTACTGCGTTTAAGGATTTTAAAAGCATGGGTCCACCGGAGTTTAAAGGTACTATGGACCCTATCGAAGCCCAAACGTGGGTGAAGGAATTTGAGAAGGCATTTGTCATAGCAAATGTCTACGAGGCCCGGAAGGTTGCTTTTGCAACCTATATGATGAAGAGAGAGGCCAACTTTTGGTGGGAGGCCAACCAGGCTAGGGCCAGGGTTGAGAATCTAACGTGGGTGAGGTTCAAGGAGATATTCTTCGAGAACTACTTTCCCACGAGCATGCAGGGAAGGATGGAGATGCGATTTTTGGACATGAAACAATGGGACATGACGGTTCCCCAGTACGCCGCCAAGTTTAATGAACTGGCGAGGTTCGCTCCACACCAAGTGGACACCGAGGTAAGGAAGGCGCGATGGTTCGAGCAGAGCTTGAAACCCTGGATCTATAACCGTATTTCTGTGTTCCAAAGTACTTCGTTTGGGACCATTTTAGAGAAGACGATAATCACCGAAGGTGGTAGCGAGGCGTTGAGCCAGTACCACAAGGATAAGAAGAATAAGGGGAAAGTGGATGAGGGAGTGAAGATCGAAGGAGCCAGCGGGAGTGGCAAGAAACGGAAAGGGTTTAACTCTAGGAATACCGGAGTGAAGCAAGGAGACCCGAAGAGGAGAATGGAGGCCTGCAAGACCTGTGGGGAGACTCACTTAGGAGTCTTTCTCAAAGGTAAGGCCGTATGCTACAATTGTGGATAGGAGGGGCACATTGCGCCTAACTGTCCAAGTCTGAAGAAAAACCATGGATGCTTTGTGTGTGGGTTAACTGACCACATGACAAAGAACTGCCCAAAGAAGGGGACGGACGAGAATAAGGGCGCTAATAGTGGTAAGTTAACTATTGGGGGTCCAGCACAGCCAGGTAGGCTGATGACCCGTACCTTTAATATGACCGTTCAAGATGCAATGGCCTCAAGGGACGTAGTCGCGGGTATTTTTCCGATCAATGACCTAAATGCATACGTGTTGTTTGACTCGAGTGCTACTTGTTCGTTTATCGCATGTGATTTTGCTAGACAATTAGGATTACTTCCCGAAAAGTTGCCGATACCTTTAAACATTAAGGTAGCAAACGAAGAAATAATTCTTGTTGAAGATGTTCATAGGAGTTGTTGCATAGACATACGGGGTCGGAAATTATCGGTAGATTTGATACCGATAAAGTTAGGAAAATTTGACGTAATTCTCAGAATGGATTGGTTGGTTAACCATGAGGCAATTATAGATTGTCAAAAGAAATGTGTAAATATTAAAACGTTAAGACAACCTCATGTAATATTTTACGGTAATAAATTGCCGAGACGTTCGTGTTGTCTTACCATGACATAATCTAGGAAACGATTAAGGAATGGGTGTGTAGGTTATCTGTGCCATGTTGTTGATACCTAGGGAGTGGGAGCGACCATGGAATAAATACCTATAGTGAGTGAATTCATGGATGTATTTCCAAGTGAGTTGTCGGGTCTTCCACCAGATAGGGAGACCGAGTTCGTAATAGACATTGTGCCAGGAGTAGCACCAGTTTCCAGGGCACCGTATCTTATGGAGCTAGTGGAGATGAAGGAGTTGATGGTGCAGTTGCAAGAACTGTTGGACAGGAAGTACATTCAACCGAGTGTTTCACTGTGGGGAGCACCGATACTATTTGTTTAGAAGAAGGACGATTCGTTAAGACTTTGTATCGACTACAGAGAGTTGAACAAGTTAACGATAAAGAATAAGTACCCATTGCCCAGGATCAATGATCTTTTTGATCAGTTGAAAGAGGCAAAGTATTTTTTCGAAATAGATTTAAGGACGGGGTATCATCAGCTGAAGGTTAGGAATGAGTACGTACCAAAGACAGCATTCAGGACTCGTTATGGTCATTACAAGTTTCTAGTGATGTCATTTGGGTTGACTAATGCACTGGCTGCATTTATGGATATGATGAACAGAGTGTTCAAACAATATTTGGACAAGTTCGTCGTGGTGTTTATTGATGATATTTTAGTCTATTCTAAGACGTCAGAAGATCATGTTGAACACCTAAGGATAGTGTTGGAAATATTAAGGAAGGAGAAGTTGTATGCGAAATTCATAAAGTGTGAATTTTGGTTAGAGATGGTACAATTTTTAGGACATGTCATTGACCATGAGGGGATTTTAGTAGATCCAACGAAGGTGGAAGCCGTGATAAATTAGGAACAACCGAAAACGCCGACTGAGGTGCAGAGTTTCCTAGGGTTAGCGGGATACTATCGGAGATTCATTCAAGATTTTTCGAAGATAGCTACTCCGTTAACTAACTTAACAAGGAAGACGGTGAAATACGCGTGGACTGAGGAATGCGAGGACAGTTTTTAAGAACTGAAGAAGAGGTTAAGTGAAGCGCCTGTTTTGTCATTACCCAATGACACAAGAAATTTCGTAGTTTATAGCGATGCTTCACATAGAGGACTTGGTTGCGTGCTCATGCAGCATGGAAAGGTCATTGCATATGCATGAAGGCAGTTGAAGGATTATGAGAAAGTTTACCTTAATCGTGATCTGGAACTGGCCGCGACAGTATTTACCTTAAAAATATGGCGACATTACCTTTACGGGAAAAATGTGAGATATACACGGACCACAAGAGTCTAAAATATATCTTCACACAGAAGGAGTTGAATATGAGGCAGAGGAGATGGCTGGAGTTGATAAAAGATTATGACTGTGAAATCCTGTATCACCATGGGAAAGCCAATGTAGTTACCGGTGCCTTAAGTAGGAAGGGTCGGGAGAAGTTTTCTATGTTAACGGCTCAAACTGAATTAATAACAGAGATGGCTAAGATGTAGTTAGAGGTGAAGTTGCCAAGTGAAGCGGGACAGAGACTATTTGCGATAGAGATCCAATCTACCATCGTAGAGAGAGTCAAGGAGGTGCAGCTCAAAACTGATGAGTCTGACCAGATGAAGAAGCGGTTAACCAATGAAAAAGATATTAAGTATAGTCTTGATAATGAGGGATTATTAAGATTTGAGGGAAGAATTTAGGTTCCAAATGAGAAGAATTAAAGGAGCAAATTACAAGAGGCTCATAATTCGAGGTTGTGAGGGCCCTGAATCCAGGTCCCAAATCACCTCGGATCCGGTTCGATCATTCTATACAACTATTACTATTTGCGAAAGATATAAACATAAATTGTTTATACAATACATATACTCACTATTCCCCAAGGTCGAGTAACCTTAACTTAATACACATTTCATAACTTTTCTAACATATAACATTATTAACATACAATACTTATATAATTTAGCTGCACACATATCCTAACGCTGGTACTGTCTTTAACCTTTCCTTGTATCCGACGGATTCGCCTTAATCTGCAATGTTTTATCATGATATAGCAAGGGTGAGCATAAGGATTGCCCAGCAAGTTTTAGTTCAATAAAATAACGATATATCATGATTGAAAGAGTCAGAATAATAAGTTGGCTATAATTCGTCAACATAATTGAGAACTAGCAGGAACAAATTTATGACTGAACAAGTATTATACATGAACAATTATATCTAAAACCAACTGGTAATGAAGGTGATCAGCCTTTCATACTTGACTTTTACATGCAATATGTACAGAGTACAATTCATGACAACCAACAATGATTAACCATAAGCTTATCCGAATAAAAACACTCTTAGTAGAGTTAAGTAGAAACAAACTTGCTTGAACCGTTGATTACCGTAACACAATTTATAACGCTTTATCCGAAGACCTAATATTAGTAATATAGATCTCCAATATTAGAAAAAATCTCATCACAGTAATAATACTATTATATATATATATAAGCATATAATAACCTAAACACATAACACAGAACCCTATCAAACCATAACACACATAAGACTCGGTATCAAGTCAAACTATTGAAGTCTGAGTTGAACCTGACACAAATCTGACATCACGACGGTCTAGTCGGACTTTTATCGAGTCTAAGTTCAATTAAACTCTGCCTAATACTTAACAATTATCTCAGATAATTTCAATAACAGTCAAAATATTTTTCGTAAGCTCGTAATAATTTTTAAATCATTATTACTATTTATCGTAAATTTTTAATCATTAAAATTGTATTTATATAATATAAATACCACATAATTCTTTTATCATTAATATTTATTTATTATCAAATGTTAATGAAAATCATCACATAATATTATAATATATCAAATTATTTTTAATACATTAAAATCATATTTATATGATTTTTAGACCGTTAAATTCATTATCCGGTAATTACTATTAACATTAAAATATTAATATTTTCATGACAAAATATCAAAAGTTATAGTTTATAACTTAAAATATTTTTATAACACTTAAATCATTTTTATATGATTTATAAACCATTTATTCTATTTTTCCATAATTTATTTAATATATTTATTAAATAAACTAATCATCATTAATATTAATTAATTAATGAAATTCATCCTAAAATATTAGAAGTCATCAAAAATAACTTAAAATATTTTCTTATACCATAATATTATTTTTCATGATTTTTCATGTATTAAGACTATTTTTAAATAATTTATTTAATATTATAATTAAATAAATTAAATACCATTTATATTCCAAAAATATTAAATATTTATGAAATATACTTAAAATATTTAAAAACTATTTTTTAGAATTTAAAATAATTTTTCAAAATTTATTTTGTATTTTTAATAATTAAAAACTATTTTTATCTATTTATTAATTAAAATAGTTAATTTCTTGAATAAACCGTCGCTAAAAGAGGCTTAGGCGACAAATCTGTCGCTAAAAGTGTTCTTGGTGTTCTTCAGCAAGAACCCAGAAACTCATAGGCAGTAACAAGGTACCACATTTGACCGTGCATAGATTCTTGGTTTTCATGATTCTAGGTTATCTAAAGTGTTACACATGTAGTAGATATGTCATACTACACCAACAAACTGATTCCAGAGTCATACAACAAAATAACAGAGAGATATGATCAATCAAAAAGTCTGACAAGCCTGTTCTTCATTTCTGAGTTTTCCAGAAAATGAAGAACAGTATAAGGTGCTATATTTAGGTCCTTAGATCTTGAGCTATAAGGCTGATTTATGTGATTTATGAGTCCATACTTATAGTAATGATGTCATAGTGCAATAACATATTAAAATCACCGTTCAATAACATCCTAAAAACCCGCTAAAGCTCAGTCAAAGCCTGACAGAAATAATGTTCTTAGAGCTTCTGGGAATTCCCAGAAACGGTAAATATGATTGTCATGCCTTGTTTGACCAACTGCCACGCCCGATTTATTGATTATTATAGGGATCTAAAGACATAAATTTAAAGTACATATACCAGGCTACAAGTTAATTACAATAATAACATCAAAACACATTAAATCTGTCAGATCTGGGCTGTGTAAAAAGTTGTCAGACGATGTTCATGCTGTTCTGGGTTGCCCAGATTTATGACCGGTCAACCTCGGTCAACGGGTTTTGACCGAGTATATCATGCAATCTAAACATCCAATGGCTACACTACCACTTCAAGAGAAAAGACCTTCTACCAGACTACCAATCCAAAACATCAAACCACAAAAATCATAAATAAACACGGATCTACAGCCACAAACATTCGGCTGTCAGACAACATATCAAAATTTTTCCAGATTTCTAAAAATGCTAGATTCGAGGACTTTGATGTTATGGATCTGGGATTTTACAACCCATATCACTTATAGACATCCTATTACACATATCTAGCCAACAAATTACAACATCTAACAACAAATCATAAGATTTTTAGAATTAGGGTTTATACCTCTTTCTAACTTGATTTTTGATTTCTGATCCTTGATCTTGTTTTTGACTTGCTATTAACTGATCATGGTTCATCTTCCCTCTCTCTCTTACTCCCCATTCCTGAAATATAGAGAGAGAAGTGTTTGGAGAAAAATGAAAATGCAAGTAGCCCTTTTCTCTTTCTATAATCTATATAAATTGATGTAGGTAATGTAATGGCTGATGTGTTGGCTGACTTGTTTGGATTTTAAGTCACATGGCTAGGGCTAGGGTGGTTGAACCACTCACTAGAACAATTCTTGCAAGTTAAGCCACCACAATGCAACAAAGGGCAAAAATGTCATTTCCATGCAAATTTAATTCTAAAATGGTCATTTGATGAAACCCTTATGGTTTAGGGTTTGGAACATTTAGGGTTTAGGGTTTAAAACCCTTAGGGTTTATAAATTTAATTTTTTAAAATTTCCAATTTAGTTTTTAAAAAAATAAAAAATTAATATTTCTAAATTATAATTAGGATTTACTAATTATATTAAAATTTCGTAATCACAAATTAAATCTTGCTAATTAGGACTAACATTTCCTAATTAAAATTGCTAATTTAGCAATTAGGATCGTAATTGATCATTTAGGGTTTATAAACCACTAATTAGGGTTTCTAATAGAAAAATAATTTTCCTAAATTAGAAATTAGATTTCGTAATTAGATTAGGGCTTTCTAATTACTTACAACTATAAAATTAGGATTAATATTTTCTAATTAACATTAAATCACTAAATTAACACTTAGTTTTTTTTTGAATTATAAAATTAGGGTTTTTAACCCAGAAATTAGGGGTTTTAACCCAAAAATTAGGGTTTTCAAAAATGTGAAATTAGGGTTTGCTAATAATTAAGTTTTTCCCTAATTAATATTATAATAAATAACACTTATGCAATATAATAATCATTTAAATTCCCAGATTAGGGTTTCATGCATCGAATTAGGGTTTTGAATTTCCGAAACTGAAATTAGGGCTTCCAGAACCGGTTTTAGGGTTTCTTATTAAACACTAGGGTTTTCTAACCGAACGTTGACGTTCTTAATATATACTTAGGGTTTGTTACAGATATCAATTATCTGGTCAACCCTTGACCCTTAACCACATACTGTACACATATACACAGAACATATTTACGTATTTCTTAATCCTGAATAATTCACCTAAATTATTCACAGAATTTTGAAATCCTCAAAATTCCATCTTAAAAATATCACACACATACACTATTTTTCTGTCTAGGTTCTAATTTTGAACCTTAAATCAATAAATAAAATTTTTAAAAATAATCAAAATTCTCGGGTTGTCACATTCACCCCTTCTTCTAAAAATTTCGTCCCCGAAATTTACCTTACACCTTACACCTTACTCCATACACCATACACCATACACCATACACCATACACCATACCTTCTCACCATTCACACACATTATCACATGCTACCCAATACATCTCTCACAAGAGTAAAAATTTTCAAATTGTGCTGAGGGGTCATATAGACCATGAACTACTGAGGTTTATAGGTATTACTACCTGCTACCTATTTCAATTAAGAAAAAGGTATTCTACCTCGTACAAAGGTTAACAGTATGTTTACAATCACAAAGAAGGTAAACTACCGGTGCGGGTACTTTAGATGATCAATCCATTGTACCTTAGTAATCGGAACGACTATATGCGTTCTTAGATTGGAATATTTTATCCAATTAGTATGTCCCCATTTTTAGGGTTGTTCACCTCAGACTTATCATAGGATTCCGCACCAAAACAATTTGGGTCGGGAAATTTATTTCAATGAACACTTAGAGTTTTCATAACATTAGTCTAGCTGAATCGAATAGCATAGACTCATATCAATAATTCAATTCAATCGAATTATTTAAGTGTAGCCAAACCCCGTTGGCAAATTAAAATTTTTGAAAATATTTTTGAGAATGACGTCATGATGCCGTACTGTATTAACAGTCCGTTTGAGGATGCCGTCATTGTATGACTTTGTCATAACACATCATACAATAGTGGAACAATGATTTTAGATCAAATTCACACTAAGTATTCCTGTATTTACAACTCCATTAAATTTTTATCATCTCTGCACCAGGTTACATGGTACATGAGTGATAATTAAAACATATTTTGATATTTCAAATCGTTTGCGTCTAGCTGAAATAAGTAGCATAGACTATACTTTAAACCATTTCAAAAATGATTACGAGTCTACATATTTTATTTTAAAGGCACATAGTGCGTATTTAGCTTGACGTCAAAATTTCGAAGTCTAACATAGGTAGGAGTTTTGGAAAACTTATTTCTTCACTAGTAATCATTTGCTTAACAATCTATCTGTTCCTATTATCCTCAATATTCTGTTTACACACAACTATACCCAGTTCGTCACACCAGACTTATGAGTTCGTTTACTTGCCACAATCATATGAGTTTAAGAACTTGTCCTAGTCTGATCTTTGGCGTCCGTTCGCTGAGGGGTTCATAAATATTTCATATAACTATGAATCAAGAATGTCACATAAGTATGAGTTTTAAGAACTCGTTCTTAACCTGATATTCTCTACCTATGACCTATCTATCTGTTATACACATGAGAAAAGAATCACCCTCTTAACATGCATATAGCAAATAGCGCGACACAAATATTTCAATGATTATCATTGCCAGAAACTAAGTAGTTTTTACACCAAGTACAATTTCCCGCCCATACAAGGAATCATACAACTCAGCTGCTGACATGAGTCCTCAATTGAATCCCCACCTAACACTAACACCCTTCTCAATACGAATTTCATTTAACTCGTATTCATAATCCTTTTTTGTACCAATTCATAGTACAACTGACACAGAAATCGTTGCTGTAACTTTTCAATCATTCGCTTGATCCTTCTCCATACTATAACCTTATCTGATCACGGAGTGATCTCATCGTATACATTACGATTCATTTATATACTATGATCGTTTTGTTTTACGATCTTCTATCACTGCACTTTTAGTCTTTTAGACTCTATCAATTTCTCACTACTATTCAACTTTTATTATCAGAGTTAGGGAACTCTGTATCTTATAACTCGCCGAGATTCATCTTTGAATCTTACCAACCAACTAACTCTATGTGAGTTAGATCTTATCCTAATCACTGCGGTTATTAGTCTCAGGTATTCCTACCTAAGGTTCATAACCTACAGCTTTGATACCAACTGTTAGGGCCCCGAATCCAGGTCCCAAATCACCTCGGATCCGGTTCAATCATTCTATATAACTATTACTATTTGCGAAAGATATAAACATAAATTGTTTATACAATACATATACTCACTATTCCCCAAGGTCGAGTAACCTTAACTTAATACACATTTCATAACTTTTCTAACATATAACATTATTAACATAAAATACTTATACAATTTAGCTGCACAAATATCCTAACGCTGGAACTGTCTTTAACCTTTCCTTGTATCCGACACATTCGCCTTAATTTGCAATGTTTTATCATGATATAGCAAGTGTGAGCATAAGGATTGCCCAGCAAGTTTTAGTTCAATAATATAACGATATATCATGATTGAAAGAGTCAGAATAATAAGCTGGCTATAATTCGTCAATATAATTGAGAACTAGCACGAACAAATTTATGACTGAACAAGTATTATACATGAACAATTATATCTGAAACCAACTGGTAATGAAAGTGAACAGCCTTTCATACCTGACTTATACATGCAATATGTACAGATTACAATTCATGGCAACCAACAATGATTAACCATAAGCTTATCCGAATAAAAACACTCTTAGTAGAGTTAAGTAAAAACAAACTTGCCTGAACCGTTGATTACCGCAACACAATTTATAACGCTTTATCTGAAGACCTAATATTAGTAATATAGATCTCCAATATTAGAAAAAATCGCATCACAGTAATAATACTATTATATATATATATATATATATATATATATATATATATATAAGCATAGAATAACCTAAACACATAACACATAACCTTATCAATCTATAACACACATAAGACTCGGTATCAAGTCAAACTATTGAAGTCTGAGTTGAACCTAACACAAATCTGACATCCTGTGAGGGCCCCGAATCCAGGTCCCAAATCACCTCGGATCCGGTTCGATCATTATATCACTATTACTATATTTGCAGAAGATATTAACATAAATTGTTTAGACATTAAACTTACACACTTTTTTCCCAAGGTCGAGTAACCTTAAATTACTACACATTTCATAACTTTTCTAACATATAACATTATTAACATACAATACTTATACAATTTAGTTGCACACATATCCTAACGCTGGCACTGTCTTTAACCTTTCCTTGTATCTGATGCATTCCCCTTAATCTGCAATGTTTTATCATGATATAGCAAGGGAGAACTTCAGGATTGCCCAGCAAGTTTAAATTCAACAATATAATGATATATCATGATTAAAGAGTTTGAATAATAAGCTGGCTATAATTCAACAATATAACTGTGAACTAGCAGGAACAAGTTTATGACTGAACAAGTATTATACATGAACAAATATATCTGAAACCAACTGGTAATGAAGGTGATCAACCTTTCATACCTGACTTATATATGCAATATGTATAGAGTACAAATTATACATAGCAATCAGCAATGATTAACCATAAACATATCCGAATGAAGCACTCTTAGTAGAGATAAGTAAAACAAACTTGCCTGAACCGTTGATTACCGCAACGCAATTTATATCGCTTTATCCGAAGACCTAATATTAGTACTATAGATCTTCAATATTAGAATAATATCATCAAAATATAATATATATATATATATATATATATATATATATATATATATATATATATATATATAAACATAGAATAACCTAAACACATAGCACATAACCCTATCAGTCTATTCAGCGCACATAGGACTCGGTATCAAGTCAAACTATTGAAGTCTGAATTGAACCCGACACAAAACTATCATCCCGACGGTCTAGTCGGACTTTTATCGAGTCTAAATTCAATTAAACTCTGACTTAACAGTTAACAATTAACTCGGATAATTTTAATATTAGTTAAAATATTTTTCTAAGTGGCATAATAATTTTCACATAATTATTACCATTTATCATGAATTTTTCAATCATTAAACACGTATTTAAATAATTTAAATACCACATAATTCCTTTATCATTAATATTTATTTATTATCAAATATTAATGATATACATGTTATAATATTATAATATATTTATAATATTACAAAGTATTTTTAATACCTTAAAATTATATTTATATGATTTTTAAACAATTAAAATCATTACCCGATAATTGCTTTTAATATTAAAATATGAATATTCTCATGGCAAAATATCAAAAGTTACATTTTATAACTTAAAATATTTTTATAACCCTTTAATCATTTTTATATGATTTATAAATCATTTATTCTATTTTTTCATAATTTATTTAATATATTCATTGATTAAATTAACTATCATTAATATTAATTAATTAATGAATTTTATCACAAAATATTAAAAGTCACTGAAAATAACTTAAAATATTTTCTTATAACATAATATTATTTTTCATGATTTTTCATGAATTAAAACTATTTTTAAAAAATTTATTTAATATTACAATTAAATAAATTAAATACCATTTATATTCCAAAAATATTAAATATTTATGAAATACACTCAAAATAATTAAAAACTATTTTCCTAGCTTTAAAATAATTTTTTTGAATTTATTTTATATTTTTAATAATTAAAAACCATTTTTATCTATTTTTAAATAATTTAATTACTTTTCTAAATAAACTGTCGCTAAAAGAGGCTTAGGCGACAAATTTGTCGCTAAAAGTGTTCTTGAGGTGTTCTTGAGCTTCATGTCAGTGGACAAGGTGATAGGTTTGACCAACGGTAATTCATAGGTCCCGAGTTATCTAGGTTTGATTAAGTGCTCATATTATAATATTGATGTAATACTACAATCCTAAACAAACAACATAGCTATATTATATCTAATCGGAGAGATCTAGGCTCTCAAACATCTTGTCAGATCATGCCTGGGTTTTCTGGGTAACCCAGAAACCCAAGGCAATTCGAGTGTCTCCTTTTGAGCTCAATTATCTAAGGGTTCTGTTAATTAGTTTAGTGGTTTTATGGTTTTGGTCTATAGTCCTTATGTCCGTGTACTACTATATCACATAATATAAACTTAACAACATCACACATGAAACATATGAGCCGGTCAAAGTAGTAGTCCAGACTGTTCTTGAACATTTCTTGGTTTTCCAGAAATGTTCTTGACCAGTTTGGTCAACGATAGTTTGACCATTAATTTCTACGATTAGCTAGCTACGGTTCTGAGTGATCTAAGGGCATATATGTATAGCCTGCATGTCAGTCTACAAGATATAACCAACAACATCACATAACAACTTAAACATAGTAAGATCTAGCGACTGCAAAATCTTGTCAGGCGTTCTGAAAATTCTGGGTTTGCCCAGAAACTCTATTTCGTGACTGGTCAGCGCTGTTTGACCGCTTGTATCTCTTAATATACGAAGGCTCTGGCCTTGCTTTTTGTTTTGGATCACAGTCCTCATGACATAGAACACACCCAAAACATAAAACATACGAAACATCTAACACAGAAATATTTATGGCGTCTAACATTCGACTGTCAGGTCATAATTTTCCCATTTTTCCAGATTTCTAAAAATGCTAGATTCGAGCACTTTGATGTTATAGATCCATGATCTATCAACCCATATCACTTATAGACACCATATTACACATATCTAACCAATCCATTACAACATCTAACAACAAATCATGAGATTTCGAAATTTAGAGTTTATACCTCTTTCTAACTTGATTTTTGATTTTTGATCTTTGATCTTGTTCTTGACTTGCTATTAACTGATCATGGTTCATCTTCCCTCTCCCTCTCCTTCTAAATCTCGAATTTCTAGTGAGAGAATAGGTTGTGCAAGAATGGAAAATAAATTAAACCTTTCTCTCTCCTTTTCATTTATATAATAGATATGATTCAATGTATTTGCTAGCAAGTTGGCTGATTTTGAAAGATATACACACATGGAAAATATTGAGTTGGTCACCAACCAAGATTATAACAAGATTTATACTCCAACCTATTAAAGAATGCAATAAGGGCACAATGGTCATTTTCTATTTAATTTTAATTCTAGAATGGTCATTTTGGACAATTGACCAAACCCTTAGGGTTTAGGGTTTAACCCTTAATTTTGCAATTTAATTTCTAACATTTCCGAATTTCAGTTTTCAAAAATAGAAAATTAATATTTCTAAATTATAATTAGAATTTTCTAATTATATTAAAATTTATTAATCACTAAATAAATCTTGCTAATTAGGATTAGTATATCCTAATTATAATCGCTAACTACTCAATTAGGGTCAATATCACGGATTAGGGTTTACAACCCAAAATTAGGGTTCCTAATAGAAAAATTAATTTTTTTTTAAATAGAAATTAAATTTTCGTAATTAGATTAGGGTTTTCTAATTACTTACAGCTATAAAATTAGGATTAATATTTCCTAATTAACATTAAATTACTAAATTAACACTTAGTTTTTCCCGAATTATAAAATTAGGGTTTCTAACCCAGAAATTAGGGTTTTTCAAAAATGTGAAATTAGGGTTTGCTAATAATTAAGCTTTTCCCTAATTAATATTATAATTATTTACACTCACGCCACTAAGTTCTCGATTTAGGGTTTCATGCACCGAATTAGGGTTGAAATTAAGGTTTCTACAACCAGTTTTAGGGTTTCTTATTAAACACTAGGGTTTTCTAACCGAACGTTGACGTTCTTAATATATACTTAGGGTTTGTTACATATATCGTTTATCTGGTCAACACTTGACCCTTAACCACATACTGTACACATATACACAGAACATAATCACGTTTTCCTTAATCCTGAATAATTCACCTAAATCCTTCACAGAATTTTGAAATCCTCAAAATTCCATCTTAAAAATATCAAACGCATATACTAATTTTCTATCTAGGTTCTAATTTTGAACCTTAAATCAATTAATAAAAATTTAAAAAAAAATATTCAAAATTCTCGGGTTGTCACATTCACCCCTTCTTCTAAAAATTTCGTCCCCGTAATTTACCTTACACCATGCTGCTTACACCTTTCACATAGTTTATCACATGCTACCCAATATACCACTCACAAGAGTAAAAATTTTCAAATTTTGCTGAGGGTTTTACAGACTACTGTCTGTCATTTTCGAAAAGGTTAGAGGAAATTCTTCCGCAAACCGTCATAACTTACGGACATAGTGGGTAATTAATCCAGTATGTCCTGTACTTATTAAGTATTGCTGGTCAACTCTGTTTCTCTTCACTGCCATAGGCACAAAATTCTACCTCAGTCTTATTGGATTCCGCATCAAAATAATTTGGTTTGGGAAAATTTCTTTCAATGAACACTTAGAGTTTTTATTGAAAATATTTTTGAGAATGACAATATGATGCCGTACTGTATTAACAGTCCGTTTGAGGATGTTGTCATTATATGACTTTGTCATACTACATCATTCCATAGTGGGCTGACGATCTTTAGATCACATCCAACACTAAGAAATTCTGCATTTATAACTCCATCAAATTTATATCATCTCTTCACCAGTTTACCTGGTACATGAGTGATAAATAAAATAATTTTTTTTTAAAAGCACGCAGCGCGTATTTTGCTTGATGTCAAAATTTCGAAATCTAGCATAGCTAGGAGTTTTGAAAAAAACTAAAAAAAAAACTTAATTTTTCACTAACAATCATTTGCTTAACAATCTATCTGTTCCTATAGTCTTTAATACTCCAATACACACCACTATACCCAGTTCGTCAAACCACACTTATGAGTCCATAAATTACCACAATCATATGAGTTTAAGAACTTGTCCTAGTCAGACCTTTGCCGTCCATTCGCTGAGGGGTTTATAAATATTTTATATAACTATGAATCAAGTATGTCACATAAGTATGAGTTTTAAGAACTCGTACTTAACCTTATATCCTCTACCTATGACCTATCTATCTTTTATACACACGAGAAAGGAATCACCCTCTCAACATGCATATAGCAACTAGCGCGACACAAGCATTTCAATGATTATCAGTATCAGAAACTAAGTGGTCGTCAAACCAAACTCGGCCACTAATCAATATAGGAAGCTAAGCGCACAATTCCCCGCCCATACAAAGAATTGGTCAACCTAACCACTATATCGATCAGGAAGCTAATTGATTCTAAAACCAAGTACAAATTTCCTGCCCATACAAAGAATCATACAACTTAGCTGCTGACATGAGTCCTCAATTGAAATTCCCACCTAATCTTAACACCCTTCTCAATACGAATTTTATTTAATCCCTATTCAAAATCCATAGCTCTCTCATGAGTTTTCATAGTACTATTTCATAGTACAACTTACACACAACATCTTGTTGTAAACTGTTCAATCATTAGATTGATTCTTCTCCCTGCTATCACCTTATCAGATCACAAGGTGATCTTATCGTATATATTACGATTTATTTCTATGTCTTGATCGCTTTGTTTTACGATCTTCTCTCACTGTACTTTGAGTCTTTTAGACTCTATCTATTCACCACTTACTGTTCAACTTTATTATCAGAGTTAGGGAACTCTGTATCTTATAACTCGCCGAGATTCGTCTTTGAATCCTACCGACCAACTAACTCTATGTGAGTTAGATCTTATCCTAATCACTGCGGTTATTAATCTCAAGTATTCCTACCTAAGGTTCATAACCTACAGCTCTGATACCAACTGTGAGGGCCCCGAATCCAGGTCCCAAATCACCTCGGATCCGGTTCGATCATTATATCACTATTACTATATTTGCGGAAGATATAAACATAAATTGTTTATACATTAAACTTACACACTTTTTTCCAAGGTCGAGTAACCTTAACTTACTACACATTTCATAACTTTTCTAACATATAACATTATTAACATACAATACTTATACAATTTAGCTGCACACATATCCTAACGTTGGAACTGTCTTTAACCTTTTCTTGTATCTGACGCATTCGCCTTAATCTACAATGTTTTATCATGATATAGCAATGGTGAGCTTAAGGATTGCCCAGCAAGTTTAAATTCAACAATATAACGATATATCATGATTGAAGAGTTTGAATAATAAGCTGGCTATAATTCAACGATATAATTATGAACTAGCAGGAACAAGTTTATGACTGAACAAGTATTATACATGAACAAATATATCTGAAATCAACTGGTAATGAAGGTGATCAGCCTTTCATACCTGACTTATACATGCAATATGAACAGAGTATAAATTATACATGGCAATCAGCAATGATTAACCATAAGCATATCCGAATGAAACACTCTTAGTAGAGGTAAGTAAAATAAACTTGCCTGAACCGTTGATTACCGCAACCCAATTTATATCACTTTATCTGAAGACCTAATATTAGTAATATAGATCTCCAATATTAGAATAATATCATCACAATATAATACTATTATATATATATAAACATAGAATAACCTAAACACATAGCACATAACCCTATCAGTCTATTCAGTGCACATAGGACTCGGTATCAAGTCAAATATTGAAGTCTGAGTTGAACCCGACATAAAATTATCATCCCGACGGTCTAGTCGGACTTTTATCGAGTCTAAGTTCAATTAAACTCTGACTTAACAGTTAACAATTAACTCGGATAATTTTAAT
Organism: Panax notoginseng; assembly: GCA_016801055.1. Lineage (NCBI taxonomy): Eukaryota > Viridiplantae > Streptophyta > Magnoliopsida > Apiales > Araliaceae > Panax > Panax notoginseng. The sequence goes on along the minus strand of CM029018.1, from coordinate 41,768,096 downwards.
ATTAGTCAAAATATTTTTCTAAGTCTCATAATAATTTTCACATAATTATTACCATTTATCATGAATTTTTTAATCATTAAACACATATTTAAATAATTTAAATACCACATAATTCATTTATCATTAATATTTATTTATTATCAAATATTAATTAAATACATGTCATAATATTATAATATATTTATAATATTACAAAGTATTTTTAATACCTTAAAATCATATTTATATAATTTTTAAACAATTAAAATCATTACCCGATAGTTGATTTTTATATTAAAATATTAATATTTTCATGGCAAAATATCAAAAGTTATATTTTATAACTTAAAATATTTTTATAACTCTTAAATCATTTTTATATGATTTATAAATCATTTATTCTATTTTTTCATAATTTATTTAGTATATTCATTAATTAAATTAACAATCATTAATATTAATTAATTAATGAATTTTATCACAAAATATTAAAAGTCACTGAAAATAACTTAAAATATTTTCTTATAACATAATATTATTTTTCATGAATTAAAACTATTTTTAAATAATTTATTTAATATTATAATTAAATAAATTAAATACCATTTATATTCAAAAAATATTAAATATTTATGAAATATACTCAAAATAATTAAAAACAATTTTTCTGGCTTTAAAATAATTTTTCGGAATTTATTTTATATTTTTAATAATTAAAAACTATTTTTATCTATTTTTATATAATTTAATTACTTTTCTAAATAAACTGTCGCTAAAAGAGGCTTAGGCGACAAGTCTGTCGCTAAAAGTGTTCTTGAGGTGTTCTTGAGCTTCATGTCAGTGGACAATGTGATAGGTTTGACCAACGGTAATTCGTAGGTCCCGAGTTATCTGGGTTTGATTAAATGCTCATATTATAGCATTGATGTAATACTACAATCCTAAACAAACAACATAGCTATATTATATCTAATCGAAGAGATCTAGGCTCTCAAACATCTTGTCAGATCATGTCTGGGTTTTCTGGGTAACCTAGAAACCAAGGCAGTTCGAGTGTCTCCTTTTGAGCTCAATTATCTAAGGGTTCTGTTAATTAGTTTAGTGGTTTTATGGTTTTGGTCTATAGTCCTTATGTCCGTGTACTACTATATCAGATAATATAAACTTAACAACATCACACATGAAACATATGAGCCGGTCAAAGTAGTAGTCCGGACTGTTCTTGAACATTTCTGGGTTTTCCAGAAATGTTCTTGAGCAGTTTGGTCAACGATAGTTTGACCATTAATTTCTACGATTAGGCTACGGTTCTGAGTGATCTAAAGGCATATATGTATAGCCTGCATGTCAGACTACAAGATACAACCAATAACATCACATAACAACTTAAACATAGTAAGATCTAGCGACTGCAAAATCTTGTCAGGTGTTCTGGAAATTCTGGGTTTGCCCAGAAACTCGATTTCGTGACTGGCCAACGCTGTTTGACCGCTTGTATCTCTTAATATACGAAGGCTCTGGCCTTGCTTCTTGTTTTGGATCACAGTCCTCATGACATAGAACACACCCAAAACATAAAACATACGAAACATCTAACACAAAAATATTTATGGCGTCTGACATTCGACTGTCAGGTCATAATTTCCCCATTTTTCCAGATTTCTAAAAATGCTAGATTCGAGCACTTTGATGTTATAGATCCATGATCTATCAAACCAGATCACTTATAGACACCATATTACACATATCTAACCAATCCATTGCAACATCTAACAACAAATCATGAGATTTCGAAATTTAGAGTTTATACCTCTTTCTAACTTGATTTTTATTTTTGATCTTTGATCTTGTTCTTGACTTGCTATTAACTGATCATGGTTCATCTTCCCTCTCCCTCTCCTTCTAAATCTCGAATTTCTAGTGAGAGAATAGGTTGTGCAAGAATGGAAAATAAATTAAACCTTTCTCTCTCCTTTTAATTTATATAATAGATGTGACGCCCCCAAAATAGGTATACAACACCCATTCTGAGTCGCCAAATACATGGTACAGAAAGCAAACTACAACTTCAATAATACAAATGTCGTGCAAAATACGACAACACATACTGTGAGTTTAAATACAAATATTGTCTTCTAGACAATATCCACACTCAAATAAATCCTCATTACAATTATTCAAACACTATTTTACAGAAATAGTGAGGACTGCTAAAACATCTTTCTAGAACCATCACTCCATACCCCGACTAGATCCTGCTATGTTCTCACCTCCTGAGAAGAAAAATGGAACAAAAAGAAAAAGGGTGAGCTCAACTAGCCCAGTAAAAAATATTATGACTAAGATAATATACAAACAAATTATCGTTAGTCTTCAACAGGGAAAAATCTGATAGAATATAATCGACAACAAGTTTTAGATCAACAACTGCAGCGGAAACAGCAAACCATTAGAAGAGTCAAGTAGAGAAAGAATTCTACTATCTTCTAAGATTTAAAAGTCCATCATCAATATTTTATCCCTGTAACATCAATTAATAATCATCTTTATCCAAATATTCATCTTTGCACTACAGGCCAAAGATATTCATTTGTATCACCTGTCAGTCATGTTCATCTCAACACCTATTCATCTTTGCACTACAGGCCAAAGATATTCATCAAGTAATCATACATCTTTGCACTACAGGCCAAAGATATTCAGTAATATCATCATTTAGGACTGAGGATGATGAAAAATATCTTAAAGAAAACGAATCCAATGAGATAGAAGGACAAATAGTAGGGATTCGTATAACAGTTTATCCAAGATCAATAATACTTCATAATAATCAATTATGAAGCAGAATTCAAAAATAAAGATCAAAACATGGATACAATCAAAGATAGTAACCATAATAGACATCTTGGACAAAAAGGAAAAATTTTATTTTTCGGTGAATAGTGCCGTATTCGTGAATAGTGCCGTATACGTGAATAGTGCCGTATACATGAATAGTAACCCCGACACAAAAAGTTCTAAATTTGATAAAAACTCATATCAATATTTCAGCATAATGATATTGAAGAAAATAATATCATTTAAGAAGAAAATAATATCCCTTACCTCAAGATATCAGTACTTCTGGTCGGAATACCGGTATAAGGCTGAAAGAAACTTGCTCTGATGAATAGAAACTCTCAAAGTATCTAAATACTCACAAAATACACTCAATAATCTAGAGAGAGAAAGAGAGAAAACTTGTTTCTGGTGTGATTTTCAATTCTAACTTAGCCCTCTATTTATAGGAAAATTTTAGTAGGTTTGACCTGCAACCTGATGGCTTTACCTGCTACTATTCCCACCCACCACATTTGAAATATAATTCAGCACATTTCTTCACCAACCACAAGTGGGGCCCACCAATTCTAGAATTTTCCATCAAAATGATAAACTCCGAAAATTTAACAATTTCTGAACCAGTCATCTCGTAAAATTCATAATAAATCATACGTTCATTTTTAACGGTTCAAAATTTGTGGACATATACTCAACTTATATATGTATAACATATCCAAAAATTACCACGATCCAACGGTCGGATTAAAAATTATAACACCCGCAATATTTCTCAAAAATCCTGATTTGATTTTTAATACCTCCATTCCGATAAAAATACTGATAAAACACCTCAACATTAACTCCTTCATTTTTAACCACCAAAATATATCCCTCATTTATATCCACATAAAATAAATATTTCCTTATCATATGAATCAATAATTAATTATTCACAAATAATATTACAGAATCACATTTATGACAACCAGGCCGTTCCTAGGAAAGAGGGGGCTTTCCAATAAGGATTTCTCCTTACTGGCGCGCAATTAGATGACCAAACCTCTCCTTAGATAGAACTTTCTAGACATTGCCAATAATGTTATATAATAATATTATTCAAATAATATGAATTATTGATCTGATAATGGAAAATACTGTGCAGCAACAATTATTGAAACAACAATAATATAAAATATCAATGCAACAATTATTGAATCAATAAAATAAAATATTGAACAATAACTACTGTAACAATTATTGAGTAGTGCCTTCTTACGTAAGAATCAATAATTGGTGCAATTTCGCGTGCAACTGTATTTTAACCACCGGGTATTCTAACAGTATTAACGGTAACAACTACGCCGTTATTTATACTTGTCGTTTTCTTCATCCAATCGCTTTCCGTTATGGGGCCCACACAAGGCTGCGCCGTCGTACGAATATTCCCCGGCAGCAACAATATTCCACGACCAAACGAATATTCCCCGTCAAAATGAATATTTTATAACCACTTGCTTATTTTGCAAAATTTGCACATTTCACCCATAACCAAAGTATTATATCAAATTAGCCCCTTATTATTCACAATAATATTTAGAGAAAATTTGATTTTATTCATTAATAAGTTGGGGTCTTACAACCTCCCCTCCTTATGAAATTTCGTCCTCGAAATTGACGTACGTACCTGATGTTTCAAAAAGGTGAGGATACCTCGCTTTCATTTCTGATTCTAACTCCCAGGTCATTTCTTCAATAGCATGGTTTCTCCACAAAACCTTAACTTGTGGTATAACCTTCGTGCGTAGGACATGCTCTTTCCTATCCAAGATCTTAACAGGTACCTCCTCGTACGTTAAATCTTCAGCTATCTCGTCTGGTTCTAACTCAATAATGTGGTTCGGGTCTTTAACATATTTACGAAGCATAGATATGTGAAAAACATTATGAACACGAGACATGCTTGGAGGTAATGCGAGTCTATATGCCACATTTCCTATTCGCTCAAGAATCTCAAATGGACCAACAAATCTTGGATTGAGCTTTCCTCTCTTCCCAAATCTTGTAACTCCCTTCCATGGTGCAACACGTAATAATACATGATCCCCAATATTAAATTTCACGTCCTTCCGATGAAGATCCGCATAACTCTTTTGTCGATCCTGTGCCGTTTGTATACGTTGTCGAATCGTTTGGATCTTCTCTGTAGTAATGCGTACCAACTCTGGTCCCAACAATGTTGCTTCACCCACCTCGTCCCAGCATACTGGAGAACGACATTTTCTTCCACACAACGCCTCGAATGGAGCCACACCTATGCTCGCCTGATAACTGTTGTTGTAGGAGAATTTCACCAATGGTAGGTACTTATCCCAACTCCCTTTGAGATCTAGGACACAAAGTCTTAATAGATCTTCAAGAGTTTGAATAGTCCTCTCTGATTGTCCGTCCGTTTGAGGATGGTATGCCAAACTGAATCGTAAATCCGTGCCCATAGCTTTCTGCAAGCTAACCCAAAATCGTGAAGTGAATCTTGGGTCACGATCCGAAACTATGGATACTGGCATGCCATGCAATCTCACAATCTCGTTCACGTACATACTAGCAAGACGTTCAAGGGAATAAGTCTCACGTATCGGCAAGAAATGAGCGGATTTGGTTAATCTATCAACAATAACCCAAATCGCATCTATGCCTTGAGAAATCTTGGGAAGACCCGTAACAAAATCCATAGTAATGTGTTCCCACTTCCATTTCGGGATCTCAAGTGGTTGCAATGGACCCTTTGGCACTTGATGCTCCGCCTTTACACGTTGACAAGTTAAACACCTCGAGATAAACTCCGCGATCTCTCTTTTCATATTGCTCCACCAAAATGTATGTCGAAGATCGTGATACATTTTGGTACTCCCAGGATGGATTGCAAACGGTGTGTTGTGTGCCTCCATCATTATTCTATGCTTCAAGTCAAAATCGTTAGGAACACAAAGTCTGGAGTTGACTCGAAGTATTCCTTCTTCATCGATTCTTGCTTCTGGAATAGCACCTTCTTGCACTTTCTTCTTCATACGCATCAGCTCCATGTCCGTAGCTTGAGCAGCTTTAACTTTATCGATTAAAGTCGGTTCTACTCGTATATTTGATATCATCATGTGGGTACTTGGAGCCTTCATCTCTATCTCCATCCTTTGCAAGTCATACAAAACGGGCCTTTGTATTAACAACATTGCACTCGTACCCGCATATGATCTTCTACTCAATGCGTCAGCTACTACGTTTGCTTTTCCAGGATGATATTGGATGGTATGATCGTAATCTTTCAACAGCTCGAGCCAACGTCGCTGCCGCATGTTGAGTTCCTTTTGGGTGAAGAAATATTTGAGGCTTTTATGATCTGTATAGATCTCCACTTTCTCCCCATACAGGTAGTGTCTCCAGATCTTTAACACAAAAACGACTGCTGCCAACTCCAAATCATGAGTAGGATAATTCCTCTCATATTCTTTGAGTTGTCGTGAGGCATAGGCTATGACTTTTCCATGTTGCATGAGAACACATCCTAACCCTTTGCCTGAAGCATCGCTGTAGATAACAAATCCATCCGAACCAGATGGTATTGTCAGAACAGGTGCCGAAATGAGTCTCCTCTTGAGTTCTTGGAAACTCTTCTCGCATTCCTCACTCCATACGAATTTGATATCCTTCCTAGTCAGCTGAGTTAACGGGGTAGCGATTCGAGAAAATCCTTTTACGAATCTCCGATAATAACCAGAAAGCTACGTATTTCGATTACTGACTTAGGTTGCTCTCAACTGTGACTCATATCCCAATCTTGGATAGCATGCCACAATGACACCTATCAGTTTACTACCGCACGTATATGGCGTCCTCTACGGAGAGTCTGGCTTCGGTGCATTCCGCAAAGGAAGTCACCAGATAAAGGCTCGGGTACAAACTTCTACCGTTAGGTTTTTAACTCCTGAAGTTCAATAGGAGCCATTCGATATGAGATTTTAGAAGTGAGTTTTGTACCAGATTCAAAGATGATACAAAATTCAATATCACGAGTAGGCCAAGAAATTCTTTAGGAAATACGTCAGGGATTTACTAACAATTCAAATCTGACGTATTTTTATTCAAGTCCATAACATATCTAAGAAAGCTTGACATCCGTTTTTCAATAAACGAATGACTATACGGCTTGATATGAAAGAGTTTAACTTCAATGGTTTGGTTGCTTGAATTTGAATAACAGGTTGCTTAGGAATATGAAAACTAACAACCTTACAAAAGCAATCAATTTGGCATGATGAGTAGTTAACCAATCGATCCCTAAAATCACATCAAAAGTAAGTATCTTTAAAGAGATAAGGTCAACAGGTAATGTGATAGTGCCAACCTGAATCAAGCAAGATTTCTAAACAGTGGATGTAACGAAAGTTTCACCCAACGGAGTTTCAACAGATAAGTTAAAGTCCAATTTCTTCGGAGTCAAGTTTAAACGTTGAGCACAAGCAGGAGAGATAAAAGAATGGGTAGAACCGGTATCTAGTAAGGTATAAACTTTGCAAGAATTTATAATTAACTAACCCGTTATACCTTCGTTCAGGTTCCTCGCGTTTTGGGTAGTCACGACAAACGCTCTTCCAGAAACCGCTGATTTCGACTTATCCGGGACAGCTTTTGGAGTCACCATCCCCGCTGAACTTGGTTTTGCTACAGAACACTCTCGAGCTATATGACCCTCCTTTCCACAGTTATAACATACCTTGGATTGTTGTGGGCAGTTTGGGCTGATATGTCCCTCTTTCCCACATTTGTAACATACGACCGGTGGTCGTTCTCCTCCCCTAGAAACAGTTGATGTTTGTGCTGACGTCTTCACATTATCATTGTTGTACCTTCTCTTCTTGAAATCTCCTCCCGACTCGCTCCTTCTATTATCACGACCACGATTACCACCAGAGTGGTTACCGCTTTTGTCCGAATATTTTCCTCCCTGCTGGTTTTCATTGCTTCGATTACTGCCGCCACCGGTATGACCCTGGTTGTGGTCCCTCGGTTGCACATACTCATTATCTCGCTCTAATAATTGAGCCCTATTTACAACATCTAAATATAAAGAAAATTTATGAGAGATAAGATATTGTCGAATCTCGGGTTTTAGACCTCTCAGAAACATCCTTGTCATTCGTTCCTCATTTTCGACCAAATGAGGTGCAAACCTGGATAACTCTGCAAACTTCGCCTCGTACTGGGACACCGTCATGTTGTTTTGTTCCAGTCTGATAAACTCTACCTCCTTCATATGACGAATACTTTCAGGAAAGTACTTGTCATTGAACAGTTTTTGAAATGTTTCCCAGGACATGTTGAGTGCGTCAGGCTGGGTACGCTTCACAGACTCCCACCAGTAGTCTGCCTCACCGCGGAACATAAAGGTGGCGAATGGAACCTTTTGTTCCTCCGTGCATCCCAAGACATCGAATATCTTGGTAATTTGCTTGACCCACGTTTCCGCCATGATCGGATTCGGCTTTCCCTTAAATTCTGGTGGTCCCAATTCTTTGAATTGCTTAGCTGTGACAAACCGCGCGTTATCATTTCCACCCATATTCTGCACACGAGTCTCCCTCGTCTGATTTTGCATGAACTGCAAAAAGCTCCTAAACATTCCATCATCCATCGTTTGCTCGGTAACGTTGTTTACAGGAGGAATATTGCCTTCCTGTTGCACGTTCCCCTGGGTGGTGATCAAAGGTGTCTCCACGGTTTGATTTACTCCATTATTAACGTTCTCAGCTGCCATTCTTAAATACTGCCATAAAACAAGGGTTAATAGTCATGTCATATATTATCCCTATACTCTGACCGACCAAATAAACACCAAATAAACTTAGTCAAGTCATACTAGTGAAGGAATTCCCCGTCTCTCCCCTCCTAGTTCTTGTCTCACATCTCAGCCAGGGATCATATCCCTAAGCTCTGATACCAACTGTGACGCCCCCAAAATAGGTATACAACACCCATTCTGAGTCGCCAAATACATGGTACAGAAAGCAAACTACAACTTCAATAATACAAATGTCGTGCAAAATACGACAACACATACTGTGATTTTAAATACAAATATTGTCTTCTAGACAATATCCACACTCAAATAAATTCTCATTACAATTATTCAAACACTATTTTACAGAAATAGTGAGGACTGCTAAAACATATTTCTAGAACCATCACTCCATACCCCGACTAGATCCTGCTATGTTCTCACCTCCTGAGAAGAAAAATGGAACAAAAAGGAAAAGGGTGAGCTCAACTAGCCCAGTAAAGAATATTATGACTAAGATAATATACAAACAAATTATCGTTAGTCTTCAACAGGGAAAAATATGATAGAATATAATCGACAACAAGTTTTAGATCAACAACTGCAGCGAAAACAGCAAACCATTAGAAGAGTCAAGTAGAGAAAGAATTCTACTATCTTCTAAGATTTAAAAGTCCATCATCAATATTTTATCCCTGTAACATCAATTAATAATCATCTTTATCCAAATATTCATCTTTGCACTACAGGCCAAAGATATTCATTTGTATCACCTGTCAGTCATGTTCATCTCAACACCTGTTCATCTTTGCACTACAGGCCAAAGATATTCATCAAGTAATCATACATCTTTGCACTACAGGCCAAAGATATTCAGTAATATCATCATTTAGGACTGAGGATGATGAAAAATATCTTAAAGAAAACGAATCCAATGAGACAGAAGGACAAATAGTAGGGATTCGTATAACAGTTTATCCAAGATCAATAATACTTCATAATAATCAATTGTGAAGCAGAATTCAAAAATAAAGATCAAAACATGGATACAATCAAAGATAGTAACCATAATAGACATCTTGGACAAAAAAGAAAAATTTTATTTTTCGGTGAATAGTGCCGTATTCGTGAATAGTGTCGTATACGTGAATAGTGCCGTATACATGAATAGTAACCCCGACACAAAAAGTTCTAAATTTGATAAAAACTCATATCAATATTTCAGCATAATGATATTGAAGAAAATAATATCATTTAAGAAGAAAATAATATCCCTTACCTCAAGATATCAGTACTTCTGGTCGGAATACCGGTATAAGGCTGAAAGAAACTTGCTCTGATGAATAGAAACTCTCAAAGTATCTAAATACTCACAAAATATACTCAATAATCTAGAGAGAGAAAGAGAGAAAACTTGTTTCTGGTGTGATTTTCAATTCTAACTTAGCCCTCTATTTATAGGAAAATTTTAGTAGGTTTGACCTGCAACCTGATGGCTTTACCTGCTACTATTCCCACCCACCACATTTGAAATATAATTCAGCACATTTCTTCACCAACCACAAGTGGGGCCCACCAATTCTAGAATTTTCCATCAAAATGATAAACTCCGAAAATTCAACAATTTCTGAACCAGTCATCTCGTAAAATTCATAATAAATCATACGTTCATTTTTAACGGTTCAAAATTTGTGGACATATACTCAACTTATATATGTATAACATATCCAAAAATTACCACGATCCAACGGTCGGATTAAAAATTATAACACCCGCAATATTTCTCAAAAATCCTGATTTGATTTTTAATACCTCCATTCCGATAAAAATACTGATAAAACACCTCAACATTAACTCCTTCATTTTTAACCACAAAAATATATCCCTCATTTATATCCACATAAAATAAATATTTCCTTATCATATGAATCAATAATTATTTATTCACAAATAATATTACAGAATCACATTTATGACAACCAGGCCGTTCCCAGGAAAGAGGGGGCTTTCCAATAAGGATTTCTCCTTACTGGCGCGCAATTAGATGACCAAACCTCTCCTTAGACAGAACTTTCTAGACATTGCCAATAATGTTATATAATAATATTATTCAAATAATATGAATTATTGATCTGATAATGGAAAATACTGTGCAGCAACAATTATTGAAACAACAATAATATAAAATATCAATGCAACAATTATTGAATCAATAAAATAAAATATTAAACAATAACTACTGTAACAATTATTGAGTAGTGCCTTCTTACGTAAGAATCAATAATTGGTGCAATTCCGCGTGCTACTGTATTTTAACCACCGGGTATTCTAACAGTATTAACGGTAACAACTACGCCGTTATTTATACTTGTCGTTTTCTTCATCCAATCGCTTTCCGTTATGGGGCCCACACAAGGCTGCGCCGTCGTACGAATATTCCCCGGCAGCAAGAATATTCCACGACCAAACGAATATTCCTCGACAAATGAATATTTTATAACCACTTGCTTATTTTGCAAAATTTGCACATTTCACCCATAACCAAAGTATTATATCAAATTAGCCCCTTATTATTCACAATAATATTTAGAGAAAATTTGATTTTATTCATTAATAAGTTGGGGTCTTACAATAGATATGATTCAATGTATTTGCTAGCAAGTTGGCTGATTTTGAAAGATATACACAGATGAGAAATATTGAGTTGGTCACCAACAAAGATTATAGCAAGATTTATACTCCAACCTATTAAAGAATGCAATAAGGGCACAATGGTCATTTTCTATTTAATTTTAATTCTAGAATGGTCATTTTGGACAATTGACCAAACCCTTAGGGTTTAAGGTTTGGAAAAATTTAGGGTTTAGGGTTTAACCCTTAATTTTGCCATTTAATTTCTAACATTTTCGAATTTTGGTTTTCAAAAATAGAAAATTAATATTTCTAAATTAGAATTAAAATTTTCTAATTATATTAAAATTTCTTAATCACTAAATAAATCTTGCTAATTAGGATTAGTATTTCCTAATTATAATCGCTAACTACGCAATTAGGGTCAATATCACGGATTAGGGTTTACAACTCAAAATTAGGGTTCCTAATAGAAAAATTATTTTTTTTAAAAAATAGAAATTAAATTTTCGTAATTAGATTAGGGTTTTCTAATTACTTACAACTATAAAATTAGGATTAATATTTTCTAATTAACATTAAATCACTAAATTAACACTTAGTTTTTCCCGAATTATAAAATTAGGGTTTCTAACCCAGAAATTAGGGTTTTTAAAAATGTGAAATTAGGGTTTGCTAATAATTAAGCTTTTCCCTAATTAATATTATAATTATTTACACTTACGCCACTAAGTTCTCGATTTAGGGTTTCATGCACCGAATTAGGGTTTCGGATTTTCGAAACTGAAATTAGGGTTTCCAGAACCAGTTTCAGGGTTTCTTATTAAACACTATGGTTTTCTAACCGAACGTTGACGTTCTTAATATATACTTAGGGTTTGTTACATATATCGTTTATCTGGTCAACCCTTAACCCTTAATCACATACTGTACACATATACACAGAACATAATCATGTTTTCCTTAATCCTGAATAATTCACCTAAATCCTTCACAGAATTTTGAAATCCTCAAAATTCCATCTTAAAAATATCAAACGCATACACTAATTTTCTATCTAGGTTCTAATTTTGAACTTTAAATCAATTAATAAAAATCTAAATAAAATTCAAAATTCTCGGGTTGTCACACATCCCGACGGTCTAGTCGGACTTTTATCGAGTCTAAGTTCAATTAAACTCTGTCTAACACTTAACAATTATCTCAGATAATTTCAATAATAGTCAAAATATTTTTCGTAAGCTCGTAATAATTTTTAAATAATTATTACTATTTATCGTCAATTTTTAATCATTAAAATAGTATTTATATAATATAAATACCACATAATTTTTTTATCATTAATATTTATTTATTATCAAATATTAATGAAAATTATCACATAATATTATAATATATCAAAGTATTTTTAATACCTTAAAATCATATTTATATAATTTTTAGACCGTTAAATTCATTATCCGGTAATTACTATTAATATTAAAATATTAATATTTTCATGACAAAATATCAAAAGTTATAGTTTATAACTTAAAATATTTTTATAACACTTAAATCATTTTTATATGATTTATAAACCATTTATTCTATTTTTCCATAATTTATTTAATATATTTATTAAATAAACTAATCATCATTAATATTAATTAATTAATGAAATTCATCCTAAAATATTAGAAGTCATCAAAAATAACTTAAAATATTTTCTTATACCATAATATTATTTTTCATGATTTTTCATGTATTAAAACTATTTTTAAATAATTTATTTAATATTATAATTAAATAAATTAAATACCATTTATATTCCAAAAATATTAAATATTTATGAAATATTCTGAAAATAATTACAAACTATTTTTCAGAATTTAAAATAATTTTTCGAAATTTATTTTGTATTTTTTATAATTAAAAACCATTTTTATCTATTTATTAATTAAAATAGTTAATTTCTTGAATAAACTCTCGCTGAAAGAGGCTTAGGCGACAAATCTGTCGCTAAAAGTGTTCTTGGTGTTCTTCAGCAAGAACCCAGAATCTCATAGGCAGTAACAAGGTACCACATTTGACCGTGCATAGATTATTGGTTTTCATGATTCTAGGTTATCTAAAGTGTTACACATATAGTAAATATGTCATACTACACCAACAAACTGATTCCAGAGTCATACAACAAAATAACAAAGAGATATGATCAATCAAAAAGTCTGACAAGCATGTTCTTCATTTCTAGGTTTTCCAGAAAATGAAGAACAGTATAAGGTGCTATATTTAGGTCATTAGATCTTGAGCTATAAGGCTAATTTATGTGATTTATGAGTCCATACTTATAGTAATGATGTCATAGTACAATAACATATTAAATCACAGTTCAATAACATCCTAAACACCCGCTAAAGCTCAGTTAAAGCCTGACAGAAATAATGTTCTTAGAGTTTCTGGGAATTCCCAAAAACCGTAAATATGATTGTCATGCCTTGTTTGACCAACTGCTACGCCCGATTTATTGATTATTATAGGGATCTAAAGACATAAATTTAAAGTACATATACTAGGCTACAAGTTGATTGCAATAATAACATCAAAACACATTAAATCTGTCAGATCTGGGCTGTGTAAAAAGTTGTCAGACGATGTTCATGTTGTTCTGGGTTGCCCAGATTTATGACCGGTCAACCTCGGTCAACGGGTTTTGACCGAATATGTGACGCCCCCAAAATAGGTCCAATCCATCCAACCCATTCTGAGTCGCCAAATACATGGTACAGAAAATAACTACAGCTTTATTATTACAATTGTCGTGCAAAATACGACAACACATATACTGTGAGTTTAAATACAAATATTGTCATCTAGACAGTATTCATACTCAATTAAGTCCTCATTATACTTATTGATACACTATTTTACAAAATAGTGAGGACTACTAAAATAACTGTCTTGAACCATCATTCCACACCCCAACTAGTACTCGCTACATTCTCGCCTCCTGAGAAGAAAAATGGAATAACAAGGAAAATGGTGAGCTCAACTAGCCCAGTAAAGAATATTATGACTAAGATAATATACAACAAATTATCCTTAGTCTTCAACAGGAAAAAACCTAATAGAATACAATAGACAACAAGTTTTAAATCAACAACTGCAGCGGAAACATCAATTCATTAGAAGAGTTAAGTAGAGAATGCAAACTACCATCTTCTATATATGAATTTAAAAGTTCATCGTCGATATTTTATCCCTGTAACATCAATCAATATATAACTGGAATCAAATATTCATCTTTGCACTACAGGCCAAAGATATTCATCAGTTGGTCATGTTCACCTCAACACCTGTTCATCTTTGCACTACGGGCCAAAGATATTCATCATAAAATCATCAATCTTTGCACTACAGGCCAAAGATATTCAGTAACATCATCATTTAGGACTGAGAATGATGAAAAATATGTTAGAGAAAACGAATCCAGTGAAACAAAAGAGTAAATATTAAGGATTCGTATTTCAACTATTCCATGTCTAAAAATACCTCATAAACAATCATAGTGAAGTAAAATTCAAGAATGATCAAAACATGGATACAATCAAAGCTAGTATCCAGAATAGATATTTTGGATGAAAAGAAGAAATTTTCATTTTTCGGTGAATAGTAACTCGTGAATAGTAACTCGTGAATAGTAACTCATGAATATTAACTCGTGAATAGTAACCCCGACATGAAAAAGTTCCAAATTTGATAAAAAGTTCAGATCAATACTTCAGCATAATGATATTGAAGAAAATAATATCATTTAAGAAGAAATAACATCCCTTACCTCAGCAAAAACAGTACTTCTAGTTGAAACACCGGATATAGGCTGTGACTTGAACTTGCACCGTATAGCAATACTCAAAGTATTAGAATACTTACAAGAATACACTCACTAATATAGAGAGAGAAAGAGAGAGAAGATTTTAGTTTCTTGTGTGATTTTCAATTCTAACTTAAGCACCCTATTTATAGGAAAATGCTTAGAACACCAAAGCAGAAAATTGAATATAATAATATTATATTTACAAAATTGTCAAGCCCACCTTAGAAGATCTGAATTCAGCCCATTCTTATCACATGTTGAGCCCACTAATTTGCAAAAAACGTTTTTCTTTAAAACTTCTAAAAATCAATTATTTCGGAACTTCAGAACTTCAATAATTCATAATAAATAGCCCTTTTATCAGAAAATTCGAATCTCGCCTGTTTTTATAGGAAATTCAATTCTCTACAACTTTGCAGAAGAAAATTTTTCCAAATTCCAAACAGAAATTGACCGAAATCCACAAACGGGCGATTTTACAGTCAATAATAAATTTTCGGTCAAGAATTGTGTCCACCAACACACAAAACATGTGTTAATCATTTAATGCCACAAAAATACTCTTCCTCCTCATATACTCATATATCCCACATTCATTATAAAAAAATCACCATCAATATATTATTAAAATAATATATTTAAATGAATTATTTTATCAGAAAAAGATAAAATATTAATTTTCAACAATTGTCACTTTAAAAATTTTCTCCATCTATATCCACATAAAATCAATATTTTCCTCATCATATAAATCAATAATTAATTATACACAAATAATATTACAGAATCATAGTACTAGCAACCAGGCCGTTCCCAGGAAAGAGGGGGCTTTCCAATAAGGATTTCTCCTTACTGGCGCGCAATTAGATGACCAAACCTCTCCTTAGACAGAACTTTCTAGACATTGCCAATAATGTTATCTAATAATATTATTCAGATAATATGAATTATTGCTCCGATAATAGAAAATACTGTGTAGTGACAATTATAAAATATCAACGTAGCAATTATTGAATCAATAAAATAAAATATTGAACAGTAATTACTGTAACCATTATTGAGTAGTGCCTTCTTACGTAAGAATCAATAATTGGTGTAATACCGTGTGCTACTGTGCAACAACGCGTATTACTGTGTTTTAACCACCGGGTATTCCAACAGTATTAACGGTAACAACTACGCCGTTATTTATAAACAACTTGTTTTTGTCGTTTTCTTCATCCAATCGCTTTCCGTTATGGGGCCCACAAAAGACTGCGCCGTCGTACGAATATTCTCCGACAGTAAGAATATTTCACGACCGAGCGAATATTCCCTGACAAAATGAATATTATATAACCACTTGCTTATTTTGTAAATTTTGCACATTTCACCCATAACCAAAGTATTATATCAAATTAACCCCTTATTATTCACAATAATATTTAGAGAAAATTTGATTTTATTCACTAATAAGTTGGGGTCTTACAGAGTATATCATGCAATCTAGACATCCAATGGCTACACTACCACTTCAAGAGAAAAGACCTTCAACCAGACTACCAATCCAAAATATCAAACCACAAAAATCATAAATAAACAAGGATCTACAGCCACTGACATTCGGCTGTCAAACAACAAATCAAAATTTTTCCAGATTTCTAAAAATGCTAGATTCGAGGACTTTGATGTTATGGATATGGGATTTTACAACCCAGATCACTTATAGACATCCTATTACACATATCTAGCCAACAAATTACAACATCTAACAACAAATCATAAGATTTATAGAATTAGGGTTTATACCTCTTTCTAACTTGATTTTTGATTTTCTGATCCTTGATCTTGTTTTTTGACTTGCTATTAACTGATCATGGTTCATCTTCCCTCTCTCTCTTACTCCCCATTCCCGAAATATAGAGAGAAAAGTGTTTGGAGAAAAATGAAAATACAAGTAGCCCTTTTCTCTTTCTATAATCTATATAAATTGATGTAGGTAATGTAATGGCTGATGTGTTGGCTGACTTGTTTGGATTTTAAGTCACATGGCTAGGGCTAGGGTGGTTGAACCACTCACTAGAACAATTCTTGCAAGTTAAGCGACCATAATGCAACAAAGGGCAAAAATGTCATTTCCATGCAAATTTAATTCTAAAATGGTCATTCGATGAAACCTTTAGGGTTTAGGGTTTGGAACATTTAGGGTTTAGGGTTTAAAACCCTTAGGATTTACAAATTTAATTTTTTAAAATTTCTAATTTAGTTTTTAAAAAAATAGAAAATTAATATTTCTAAATTATAATTAGGATTTACTAATTATATTAAAATTTCGTAATCACAAATTAAATCTTGCTAATTAGGATTAACATTTCCTAATTAAATTTGCTAATTTAGCAATTAAGATCGTAATTGGTCATTTAGGGTTTATAAACCACTAATTAGGATTTCTAATAGAAAAATAATTTTCCTAAATTAGAAATTAGATTTCGTAATTAGATTAGGGCTTTCTAATTACTTACAACTATAAAATTAGGATTAATATTTTCTAATTAACATTAAATTACTAAATTAACACTTAGTTTTTCCCGAATTATAAAATTAGGGTTTCTAACCCAGAAATTAGGGTTTTCAAAAATATGAAATTAGGGTTTGATAATAATTAAGCTTTTTCCTAATTAATATTATAATAAATAACACTTATGCAATATAATAATCATTTAAATTCCCAGATTAGGGTTTCATGCACCGAATTAGGGTTTTGGATTCCCGGAACTGAAATTAGGGTTTCCAAAACCGGTTTTAGGGTTTCTTATTAAACACTAGGGTTTTCTAACCGAACGTTGACGTTCTTAATATATACTTAGGGTTTGTTACAGATATCAATTATCTGGTCAACCCTTGACCCTTAACCACATACTGTACACTTATACACAGAACATATTTACGTATTTCTTAATCCTGAATAATTCACATAAATTATTCACAGAATTTTGAAATCCTCAAAATTTCATCTTAAAAATATCACACGCATACACTATTTTTCTGTCTAGATTCTAATTTTGAACCTTAAATCAATAAATAAAAATTTTAAAAATAATCAAAATTCTCGGGTTGTCACATTCACCCCTTCTTCTAAAAATTTCATCCCCGAAATTTACCTTACAGCTCACACCTTACTCCATACACCATACACCATACGCCATACCTTCTCACCATTCACACACATTATCACATGCTACCCAATACATCTCTCACAAGAGTAAAAATTTTCAAATTGTGCTGAGGGGTCATATAGACCATGAACTACTGAGGTTTATAGGTATTACTACCTGATACCTATTTCAATTAAGAAAAAGGTATTCTACCCCGTACAAAGGTTAACAGTATGTTTACAATCACAAAGAAGGTAAACTACCGGTGTGGGTACTTTAGATGATCAATCCATTGTACCTTAGTAATCGGAATGACTATATGCGTTCTTAGATTGGAATATTTTATCCAATTAGTATGTCCCCATTTTTAGGGTTGTTCACCTCAGACTTATCATAGGATTCCGCACCAAAACAATTTGGGTCGGGAAATTTATTTCAATGAACACTTAAAGTTTTCATAACATTAGTCTAGCTGAATCGAATAGCATAGACTCATATCAATAATTCAATTCAATCGAATTATTTAAGTGTAGCCAAACCCCTTTGGCAAATTAAAATTTTTGAAAATATTTTTGAGAATGACGTTATGATGTCGTACTGTATTAACAGTCCGTTTGAGGATGCCGTCATTGTATGGCTTTGTCATAACATATCGTACAATAGTTGAACCACGATTTTAGATCAAATTCACACTAAGTATTCCTGTATTTACAACTCCATCAAATTTTTATCATCTCTGCACCAGTTTACATGGTACATGAGTGATAATTAAAACATATTTTGATATTTCAAATCGTTTACGTCTAGCTGAAATAAGTAGAATAGACTATACTTTAAACCGTTTCAAAAATGATTACGAATCTACATATTTTATTTTAAAGGCAATATTGCGTATTTAGCTTGATGTCAAAATTTCGAAGTCTAGCATAGCTAGGAGTTTTGGAAAATTTATTTCTTCACTAGTAATCATTTGCTTAACAATCTATTTGTTCCTATTATCCTCAATATTCTGTTTACACAAAACTATACCCAGTTCGTCACACCACACTTATAAGCTCGTTTACTTGCCACAATCATATGAGTTTAAGAACTTGTCCTAGTCTGACCTTTGGCGTCGGTTCGCAGAGGGGTTCATAAACATTTCATATAACTATGAATCAAGAATGTCACATAAGTATGAGTTTTAAGAACTCGTTCTTAACCTGATATTCTCTACCTATGACCTATCTATCTGTTATACACATGAGAAAAGAATCACCCTCTTAACATGCATATAGCAAATAGCGCGACACAAATATTTCAATGATTATCATTGCCAGAAACTAAGTAGTTTTTACACCAAGTACAATTTCCCGCCCATACAAGGAATCATACAACTCAGCTGCTGACATGAGTCCTCAATTGAATCCCCACCTAACACTAACACCCTTCTCAATACGAATTTCATTTAACTCGTATTCATAATCCTTTTTTGTACCAATTCATAGTACAACTGACACAGAAATCGTTGCTGTAACTTTTCAATCATTCGCTTGATCCTTCTCCATACTATAACCTTATCTGATCACGGAGTGATCTCATCGTATACATTACGATTCATTTCTATACTATGATCATTTTGTTTTACGATATTCTATCACTGCACTTTTAGTCTTTTAGACTCTATCTATTTCTCACTTCTATTTAACTTTTATTATCAGAGTTAGGCAACTCTGTATCTTATAACTCGTCGAGATTCATCTTTGAATCTTACCAACCAACTAACTCTATGTGAGTTAGATCTTATCCTAATCACTGCGGTTATTAGTCTCAGGTATTCCTACCTAAGGTTCATAACCTACGGCTCTGATACCAACTGTGAGGGCCCCAAATCCAGGTCCCAAATCACCTCGGATCCAGTTCGATCATTATATACAACTATTACTATTTGCGGAAGATATAAAGATAAATTATTTATACAATACATGTACTCACTATTTCACAAGGTCGAGTAACCTTAACTTAATACACATTTCATAACTTTTCTAACATATAACATTATTAACATACAATACTTATACAATTTAGCTGCACACATATCCTAACGCTGGAACTGTCTTTAACCTTTCCTTGTATCTGACGCATTCGCCTTAATCTGCAATGTTTATCATGATATAGCAAGGGTGAGCATAAGGATTGCCCAGCAAGTTTTAGTTCAATAATATAACAATATATCATGATTGAAAGAGTCAGAATAATAAGCTGGCTATAATTCGTCAATATAATTGAGAACTAGCAGGAACAAATTTATGACTGAACAAGTATTATACATGAACAATTATATCAGAAACCAACTACTAATGAAGGTGATCAGCCTTTCATACCTGACTTATACATGTAATATGTACAGAGTACAATTCATGGCAACTAACAATGATTAACCATAAGCTTATCCGAATAAAAACACTCTTAGTAGAGTTAAGTAAAAACAAACTTGCCTGAACCGTTGATTACCGCAACACAATTTATAACGCTTTATCCGAAGACCTAATATTAGTAATATAGATCTCCATTATTAGAAAAAATCTCATCACAGTAATAATACTATTATATATATAAGCATAGAATAACCTAAACATATAACACATAACCCTATCAATATATAACACACATAAGACTCGGTATCAAGTCAAACTATTGAAGTATGAGTTGAACCTAACACAAATCTGACATCCCGACGGTCTAGTCGAACTTTTATCGAGTCTAAGTTCAATTAAACTCTGCCTAACACTTAACAATTATCTCAGATAATTTCAATAACAGTCAAAATATTTTTCGTAAGCTCGTAATAATTTTTAAATAATTATTACTATTTATCGTGAATTTTTAATCATTAAAATCGTATTTATATAATATAAATACCACATAATTCTTTTATCATTAAAATTTATTTATTATCAAATATTAATGAAAATCATCACATAATATTCTAATATATTTATAATATATCAAAGTAATTTTAATACCTTAAAATCATATTTATATGATTTTTAGACCGTTAAATTCAATATCCGGTAATTACTATTAATATTAAAATATTAATATTTTCATGACAAAATATCAAAAGTTATAGTTTATAACTTAAAATATTTTTATAACATTTAAATCATTTTTATATGATTCATAAACCATTTATTCTATTTTTCCATAATTTATTTAATATATTTATTAAATAATTTAATCATCATTAATATTAATTAATTAATAAAATTCATCCTAAAATATTAGAAGACATCAGAAATAACTTAAAATATTTTCTTATACAATAATATTATTTTTCATGATTTTTCATGTATTAAAACTATTTTTAAATAATTTATTTAATATTATAATTAAATAAATTAAATACCATTTATATTTCAAAAATATTAAATATTTATGAAATATACTCAAAATAATTAAAAACTATTTTTAAGAATTTAAAATAAATTTTCGAAATTTATTTTATATTTTTAATAATTAAAAACTATTTTTATCTATTTATTAATTAAAATAGTTAATTTATTGAATAAACTGTCGCTAAAAGAGGCTTAGACGATAAATCTGTCGCTAAAAGTGTTCTTGGTGTTCTTCAGCAAGAACCCAGAAACTCATAGGCAGTAACAAGGTACCACATTTCATACACCAACAAACTGATTCCAAAGTCATACAACAAAATAACAGAGAGATATGATCAATCAAAAAGTCTGACAAGCCTGTTTTTCATTTCTGGGTTTTTCAGAAAATGAAGAACAATATAAGGTGCTATATTTAGGTCCTTAGATCTTGAGCTATAAGGCTGATTTATGTGATTTATGAGTCCATACTTATAGTAAAGATGTCATAGTACAATAACATATTATAATCACAGTTCAATAACATCCTAAACACCCGCTAAAGCTCAGTCAAAGCCTGACAGAAATAATGTTCTTAGAGTTTCTGGGAATTCCCAGAAACGGTAAATATGATTGTCATGCCTTGTTTGACCAACTGCCACACCCGATTTATTGATTATTATAGGGATCTTGTGACAACCCTAGAATTTTGAGAATTTTTAAAATTTTTATTAATTGATTTGAGGTTCAAAATTAGAACCTAGATAGAAAATAAGTGTATGCGTTTGATATTTTTAAGATGGAATTTTGAGGATTTCAAAATTCTGTGAAGGATTTAAGTGAATTATTCAGGATTAAGTAATATGTGAATATGTTCTGTGTATATGTGTACAATATGTGGTTAAGGGTCAAGGGTGGACCAGATAATTGATATCTATAACAAACCCTATGTACATATTAAGAACGTCAACGTTCGGTTAGAAAACCATAGCGTTTAACAAGAAACCCTAAAACCGGTTCTGAAAACCCTAATTTCAGTTCCGGAATCCAAAACCCTAATTCGGTGCATGAAACCCTAATCTTGGAATTTAAATGATTATTATATTGCATAAGTGTTATTTATTATAATGTTAATTAGGGTAAAGCTTAGGTATTTTGCAAACCCTAATTTCAAATTTATTAAACCTTGATTTCAGGATTAGAAACCCTAATTTTATAATTCGGGGAAAACTAAGTGTTAATTTAGTGATTTAATGTTAATTAGGAAATATTAATCCTAATTTTCAAAGATTAGAAAATTCTAATCTAATTACAAAATCTAATTTTTAAATTAGAAAATTATTTTTCTATGAGAAACTCAAATTCGTGGGTTATAAACCCTAATTATCTTTTTAACCCTAATTGCTTAATTAGCGATTGTAATTAGAAAATATTAATCCTAATTAGCAATATTTAAGTTATGATTATGAAAAGTTTATAGAAAATTCTAATTATAGGTTGGAAATATTAATTTTCTATTTTTTTTAAAAACCTAAATTGAAAATTTTAGAAAATTAAATGTGTAAACCCTAAGGGTTTCAAACCCTAAATCCTAAGAATGCTCCAAACTCTAAATCCACCTAAACCCTAAACCCTAAGGGTTTGCAACAAATGGAAATTCTAGAAATAAAAAGAAATGACTATTTTGCCCTTTTTATATTTTATTAAGTTGGTGTATAGGTATTGACTTTAGGAGGAGTGGTTCACCAAAACCTAGCCCTAGCCATGTGATAAAATCTACCAAGATCAGATTTTTAAGTGCCAACTTGCAACATTAGATTCATTGTATCAAATATTAGGAAGATTAAAGAGAGAGAGGATGCTCATTTTTCTCATTCTTGTCCAACACTTTTTCTCTCTAGAAATTCTGGAGTTAGAGTAAGAGAGTGTGAGAAAACAAGCCTAGATCATGTAATCATACAACAAGATAAGATCATCAAAGTCAGAATTAAAGATCAAAGCTTCAAAATGGTAAGAACCCTAATTTTCGAAATCTCTTGATTTTATGTTAGATGTTGTAATTGATGGATTAGATATGTGTAATAAGGTATTTTTAAGTGATATGGGTTGATAGATCCTGGATCTATATCACTTAGATGCACGAATCAAGCATTTTTAGAAATCTGGAAAATTTTGAAATATAGCCTGATAGTCGAATGTTAGAGGCCTTAGATCTTTCTATGTTAATGATTTGTGTTGTTTTAAGTTTTAAACTTGTAGTATGTTATGTGTTCTTTGTTCTGAAACTTGAAACAGAGTCATAGCATGTCTAGATCGTAACTTATGAGCAGTCAAAGGTCGTTGACCGTTCACAGAAAGTTGAATCTGGGCAACCCAAAATGTTTTACAATGGTCTGACAAGTTTGTTCAAGCCTCTGATCTTGCAGTATTTTCATTGTTTGGCTATGTTGTTGTTTTGGTGTTGTAGTATGACATAATGACTACACAATCGTGTCCTTAGATCACCTATATCTGCATCATATTCATATATAACCTTGGTCAAAGTATCGTCGACCGTCTACTTTGTTGAAGTTCTGGAAACCCCAGAATCTTCATAGGCCGAATTTTCTGACAATATTTGACCTGCCTGAATCTTCTGATTTTGTTGATAGTACACTGATATTATGTTATGGAATCCTTCCCTGACATCCCTAGTTCATGACTGAATCAATAAAACATACAAACAAAGCCCAGATTGCACGTTATTAGGATTTGAAAGTAGGTACCACGACTGTTCTTCAATTCTGGAAAACCCAGAAATTAAAGAACATGTCTGACAGTGAATTGATGATCTTAGATCTCTCGGTTACGTTTTGTATTGGCCAGAATATTGGTTGATAGCTGTAGTCTTACACTTATATTACAATATTAACACATAATATCAATCCAGAGGCAACAAGAACACGGATATAAATTTGCTCAAACCACCCAACCGGTATTCTGACATGTTTTCTGGGCAAAGCTAAAGAACACCTCAAGAACACTTTTAGCGACAGACTTGTCGCCTAACCCTCTTTTAGCGACAGTTTATTTAGAAAATTAATTATTTTAATTAATAAATAGATAAAAATAATTTTTAATTATTAAAAATACATAATAAATTCTGAAAAATTATTTTAAATCCTGAAAAATAGTTTTTAATTATTTTGAGCATATTTCATAAATATTTAATATTTTTGGAATATAAATGGTATTTAATTTATTTAATTATAATATTAAATAAATGATTTAAAAATGATTTAAATACATGAAAAATCATGAAAAATAATATTATGGTAAAAGAAAATATTTTAAGTTATTTTCAATGACTTTTGATATTTTGTGATGAATTTCATTAATTAATTAATATTAATGATAATTAGTTTATTTAATAAATATATTAAATAAATTATGGAAAAATAGAATTAATGATTTAAAAATCATATGAAAATGATTTAAGTGTTATAAAAATATTTTAAGTTATAAAATATAACTTTTGATATTTTGTCATGAAAATATTAATATTTTAATATTAATAGTAATTATTGGATAATGGATTTAACTGTTTAAAAATCATATAAATATAATTTTGATGTATTAAAAATACTTTGTGATATTATAAATATATTATAATATTATGACATGTATTTCATTAATATTTGATAATAAATAAATATTAATGATAAAGGAATTATGTGGTATTTAAATTATTTAAATACGTGTTTAATGATTGAAAATTCACGATAAATAGTAATAATTATTTAAAAATTATTACAAGTCTGTGAAAAATATTTTGACTGATATTAAAATTATCTGAGATAATTGTAAGTGTATAAGTCAGAGTTTAATTGAACTTAGACTCGATAAAAGTCCGACTAGACAGTCGGGACGTTAGAATTTTGTGTCAAGTTCAACTCATACTGTAAAAGTTTGATGTGATACCGAATCTTATGTGTGTTATAGACTGATAGGGTTATGTGTTATGTGTTTATGTTATTCTATGTATGTCTATATATATATATATATATATATATATATATATATATATATATATATATATATATATATATATATATTATATTGTGATGATATTATTCTAATATTAGAGATCTATATTACTAATATTAGGTTTTCGGATAAAGCGTTATAAATTGTGTTGCGGTAATCAACGGTTCAGGCAAGTTTATTTTACTTAACTCTATTAAGAGTTGTATTTCATTGGATAAGCTTATGGTTAATCATTGCTGATTTCCATGTATAATTGTACTCTGTACATATTGTATGTATAAGTCAGGTATGAAAGGCTGATCATCTTCATTACCCTTCGGTTCAGAAATATTTGTTCATGTTATATACTTGTTCAGTCATAAACTTGTTTCTGCTAGTTCACAATTATATTATTGAATTATAGCCAGCTTATTATTCAAACTCTTCAATCATGATATATCGTTATATTGTTATACTTAAACTTGCTGGGCAACTTTCATGCTCACCCTTGCTATATCATGATAAAACATTGCAGATTAAGACGAACGCGTCAGATTCAAGAAAAGGTCAAGGATAGTTCCAGCTTTAGTATACGCGTGCAGTAGATTTGTAATTGTGTTGTATCTTATGTTTTATAAGTCAAGTAAGTTATGAAATGTGTATTAAGTTAAGGTTACTCGACCTTGGGGAATAGTAAGTATATGTATTGTATAAATAATTTATGTTTATATCTTCCGCAAATATAGTAATAGTGATAGAATGATCGAACCGGATTTGAGGTGATTTAGAACCTGGATTCGGGGCCCTCACAGTTGGTATCAGAGCTGTTGGTTATGAACCTTAGGTAGGAATACTTGAGATTAATAACCACAGTGACTAGGATAAGATCTAACTCACATAGAGTTAGTTGGTCGGTAAGATTCAAATACGAATCTCAGCGAGTTATAAGATACAGAGTTCCCTAACTCTGATAATAAAGTTGAATAGTAAGTGGTGAATAGATAGAGTCTAAAAGACTCAAAGTACAGTGAGAGAAGATCGTAAAACAAAACGATCAAGACATAGAAATAAATCATAATATATACGATAAGATCACCCCGTGATCTGATAAGGTGATAGCAGGGAGAAGAATCAATCTAATGATTGAACAGTTTACAGCAAGATGTTGTGTGTAAGTTGTACTATGAAATAGTACTATGAAAATTCATGAGAGAGTTATGGATTATGAATACGGATTAAATGAAATTCGTATTGAGAAGGGTGTTAAGATTAGATTGAGAAGTAAGTCAATTGTATATGAACTTAAGAATGACGTAACGGAAAGCCGGAACCAATAATAACAAATCTAATATGTAATTAGATTAAGAAGAAGGGTAAGATTCTTTAGGAACCATGTATGTTATTCATGACGTAATGTGTTATGTGATGTTATCATCTACTGTAGAGATCTTAAAGACTTAAAGTGTACGTGTTATAATTGTAGCAGACGATAAAGGTAAGTATTCTAACCCTTGTTCCAATTTAATCTGGACAAGCTTTGTAATAGATGTATTCTTACACATGAGTGAATGTCTGATGAAGTCAACGCCAATTCTTTCGGCTAGATTTATCATATGTTGGATTTCTTATAATCTATCAAAGTAATGTCAATGATTTACCAAACTAATATTGGTGTGGTTTTCCAAAGGAGACTGAGTATGCTAAATTATTTTGTCGTCAAACGACAGGCGCGTGAGGTTGCTACAACTTAAACGTATACATGTTTAATGAATGAAGTGTTGATCAACATAGAGTACTATAGGCTGATCACCTAGACATGCTCATAAGCTATGCCAGACTTACGAACTTCGTGCTGGGATGTCCTTTTCCAAGTACTTATGAAATGCTCATGGTCTTGGACCGGAATTGATCTTTTACTGAATATTGTTATTGTAGAACGTTTTAAAAGAAAAGAAGTGCTATTTGAATTATTAATAGTATTTCGTAACTATTGTTCAGTTATCGAAGATATACGATTCCTATATTTCAAGCATGCTAGTTTTATTAGAATTGTTGTACTTGCTAAGCTAGTTAGGCTCACTCTTGCTTGAACCATATGAATGCAGCTAAGATCGAACGGACCGATGGATCCGACAAGGATAAGGGGAAGGCTAAGGCGAACCCGTAGATCACTTATGTAATAGTATATTTTTGTAATGATCATATTTGATATTATGACAAGGACAAATGTAATGGTTATAAAGAACCTGAGAAAATGTTAATATTATTTTGAATATATATAACACATATTCGTTCTTTTGAGGTATTTCAATTGAATGTTTGTGTGAACTGTAGTACCGTGTAGCACCATCTGTCGGGATGGAAGATATCCGGATTTGGGGGCTTCACAAGTGGTAGTACTAGTATGTATGTATATATATATATATAGTGGCTATCATATATCTGTATAGATGTTTTGTAGAACATTATTGTATAAGCACGTAGTGATAATTCGGCGCCATTTCATTGTTATCTGTACAGGATTATTGTTCTATATTTATGTAGTTTAGTTTTGAAGTTTATATAAGTCATTTGTAGTTTATAAGTTTAGTTTAGTTATAGAACATTGTATTATGGGTTGATTATGATATATATGTTGTTGCTAGTTGTTGGATGTAGTTGTAATATGGGTTGAATATTATTGTATGTATTGTTGTGGTAAACAGGTTTCAGGTACAAAAAAAGTGGTTTAAAAACCTAGAAAATGCAAAAGCAAAATAAATCTAAAAAAAATAATAATATATAATTCTGACGGAATAACTTACAATCGACGGAAGTTCTGTCGGAAATAATATATTCAATTAAATCTAGAAAATGCTATTAATATAAATAATTTATTTTATCGCCGTTAATATTAAGTTAGGTCCGACGGATATTCCCTCGGAATTAAAAAAGGCTATGTTTTCATGCCTGTCCACGTGGCAAGATGTACTCGATGTAATTTTTCAATGAGATAAATTTCGTCGAGTATAAGTTAGTTATGACGAACATTCTGTTAGGAATAAATCCCTCGAAAATAATTATTTTCGACCGAATAATCGACGAAAATAAGCTCGACGACATTATATTCATCCGAATTTTCGATGGACTATTCTGTCAGAAGTAATATTATTATCGACGGAATAACTTTAATTCCGACGAAATAGTCCTTCAGAAATAGCCTGTTTTCTTGTAGTGTTACAATAGTAAGTTTAATTTTAGGAATATGAAATGAAATAACATCCCTTACATAATATGGAGTACGAAAGAAAATAATATTTCTTACGAGTATTGTAATAAAATAATATCCTTTACCTTAGTAGAAACTGGATTTGACTAGGATATCGAATATTATTCTGAGAAAATCTTGCACAAAAAGCTACACTCAAAGTATCCTTATACTCAAGAGAAATACTCACAATACTATAGAATAAGAATTTCAGATATTGAAGGTGTGACGCCCCAAAAATAAGTATGCATCACCCATTTTGAGTCGCCAAATACATGGTACATAATTTAAATACAAACTTAATTATACAACTGTCGTGTAAAATACGACAAAACATAGTTGAGAGTTTTAACACGAATATTGTCTTCTAGACAATATCCAAACTCAAATGGAGTTCTCATTACAATTATTATCAAACTATTTTATAAAGTAGTGATGACTACTACAACCACCATCTCGGACCTTCACTCCATTCCTCGACTAGTCCTAGTTACGTTCTTATTTCCTGAAGAGAACAATGAAAGCAAAATGGTGAGCTCAACTAGCCCAGTAAGAAATATTATGACTAAGATAATGCAGAATAAAATATCTTTAGCCTTCAACAGTGTTAAACTGATAGAATACAATAAACAATAAGTTTAACCGCAGCGAAACAAGCAATCCATTAGAAGAGTCAAGTAGAGCACGATAGCTACTATCTTCTATGATTTAAAAAGTTTATCATCAATTTTATCGCTGATACTCAGCTCAATAAATAATCCACATCACTGAATTATCCATGCACTACGAGCCAAGGATATTCATTAGTATCATATCCACGAATTATCCTTGCACTACAGGCCAAGGATAATCGTGTTATCAGCCATGGTCATGATCATGCCAACAACTGTCCATCAATGCACTACGAGCCAATGAGGATTTTTACCACGTCATTTGTAACATTACAGGTCATGATTATACCGAATAATCCCTAGTCATAATTGTGATAAGTGGGTTTTATATTTACTTATTGGATATCAATTCACGAGAACTATGTACATCTCAAGTACACTTTAGTATGTTTTTAGCTGCATTTTGTTTTGTTTTGCATTGTATGTACTGAGAACTCCTTCGGTGTAAAAGTGCAGGAAATGGCATGAGCTCGGCATTGGTAGATGGCATGTGATCAATGAAGGCACAACATGAGGATCGAGTGGACAAAAGAAGTTAAGCAGTGGTGAACAAAAGAGCAGAAGTTGCATGTCAAAACATCAGTAGTTGAATACAGAAGCAGTAGCAGCAGCAGAACCTGAGGATTCAAAGTTCAGAAGCCGCGCGGCTGCACAGGCTAACACTCGCTCGCCCGCGCGATCACCCGGACTGAGAAAATTTTGAACACGCGCGCCCGCACAATGATTATGAAGGGACCTCGCACGCCCGCGCGCCCAATCGCGACCTCTGCGGCTGTTAATTAATTTTATTTTAATTTTTGAATTGTAAGAGTTTGAGTTGGTTAAAACTATTCTAGTTGGTACCAGACGTATCTATCATTAGTTTTTATGTGTTTTTCATATAGAGAACTAGGGTTTACGCTTTGAGAGATTTCCATTGATGAACCAAGCATGGACGTATTGTTTTCTACTTCTTCTTTGGATTTCAATCATTGTGGATGAACTATTTTTATGTTGCTAGATATTTGTGAGGATTTGAACGTTACGTTTGGATTATAATCAGCAATTGGGTTTGATCAATTTTATCTTTTCTCTTTCAATTGTTTATTTATTGTCCATGTATTGATTTGATCCCATAATGGCTTTCGGTTCAGCGATGAACTAAAATCCATTATGATATTCTAACGAATTTTAATACGTAGTCTAACTTATGGCCTGATTGCTTGACTGTTTGTGTATCGTTAGGAATTTCTATCATGGTTGATTTACATGCATGAATGATTGATCACCATTCATTTTATGTGCTTGTATGGAGTTGAAAAATAACATGCAAGTATGGTTGTAGTCATGATAGCATGCATATATGGGGCTATTTTACTTAGCTTTGTATTTCGTGAACCGGATAGATACATACTGTTTCACCGTATGAGTTATATATAAGGGCTTGTGCTTAAATTCAATACGGCTGTAATTTCACATAGAAATATAGTGAAGTTGGTTTTATTGAGGATTACATGGTGTCTGTTGTATGTGGATGTTATGTAAGTAGGTCATGATACATTGAATAATGGTTATATCTACATTCGTGCTCTTGGCTAATTTCCTATGCTACATGAATAATCTTGCATGACGGTGGCAATTAGATGAACTATTAAATGAAGTTAGGATCCCATTATTTCCAGATTTGATTTATTACATTTATATTCTTTTTTTAGTTATTATTTGATTTTAAAGTAATTCACAATCATAAGCATTAGTTTAAGCATATAAGAATAGTGATTTAGTTGATGCATAATAGTTTAATTTAGAAATCTTTCTCCGTGGATCGATACTCGACTTACTCTGTATTGCTTGTTGACGCATGTATGCTTGCATGAGTTAGAGCTCTTTTGTTAGAACTAAAAAAGAGGCAACAAGTTTTTGGCGCCGCTGCTGGGGAAAGGCGTATAAATTTAAATAATTATCATCAGTTTTAAGCTATATTGTATGACTTAGACAAATCAATAGCCCTTACTGATGGGAAACTCTCGGAAGTTACGTTATTACTAATGGATGGAGGGTTTCTCAATTTTGGAAGGGGAATTAGATAGAGAAAGTTGAAGCAGTCGGGCTGAGGACATTAAACTAAGCGCTCACTGGGAGGCAACCTAGACTTACATTTTATCTCCTTAAATTTTAGTTCATTAATTTTATTTTAGTATTTTATTTCATTTATCTATATATTTTATCTTAGTTTAGGGTTGTATGTTCAGTTGTAATCTCCTTGCAAATGATAACTGAGAATTGGGTCCATGGCTTGCAGGTTAGAAGGATAAAAGAGCATAAATTTTGGCTAAGGCTGGCTCAAGCGCCTAGGCGCCCAAAACAAGCCTATTCCAAGCGCCTAGGCGCTTAACTGCAGAATGCCCAGACACGCCCAAGCGCCTAGGCGCCCACTCCAAGCTATTTTCAAGCGCCTAGGCCCTCACCATCACCATCAGATTCTGTTCCCAAGCGCCTAGGCGCTCCAACCTTCACAATTTCAAGCGCCTAGGCGCTCTACCTGTGCACTTGAAAAAAAATAAAGCCCTAAGTAAGGAAATTCTAATTCAAACCCAAATCCTTTCACTCCTAACTCAAAAGCAACTCCTTCCAAGCCCTTGCACCATAATAACACCAACTCTTCCACTCTCCCAATCAAAATCTAATTCATCTTCTCAAAACCATAATCAAGAAAAAAGCAAGCTAAAGTCAACTTCTTTATCTCCTACTTGGATTCCAACTGCAACAATTCAAAGAAAAGTTCAAGCTTCAAGATTTGCTCTAAACTAAGTTTAGGGGAGGTTCACATGGGGGTCTAAGCCTGCAAGTGATTGGCGCTCCATAACAGTTCCCACCACCTCCACCCTTGCCCGTGTACCCTCCCGACTGACTTAGCTCCTGATGATGATGCTAATATAGAAGAAGTAGATAATGCTGATGAAGAGTAAAGCTTCAATCTTTCAGGGAATTCCTCAGTGCCTAATTTCTTTTGTTTTTTATATACAATGAGGACATTGCATATGTTAAGTTTTGGGGTGCATTCTTCTAGTTTCAGTTGCATTCATTTAGTATAACTTATTCATTCCAGTTCCAGTTGCATTCATTTAGTATAACTTATTCATTTTGTAGTTTTTCATGTAGTTTTCATTCGAATTTCTTAAAAAAAAGAAGAAAAATATTTGCATGTTTGCAGCTGTTGGATAGTTTAAGTCTGTTTTGGCCAATGATGAGATTGGAATTGAGTAGATAAGTACAGTATTAATTGTTAAGACTTTGATGTGATTTCTTGTCATGATTTGAATCTTTACCTATTTGAACCTGATATAATAAGGATAGCACAGTAAAAATAACTATGTTGACTGATTGAGTCTAAATTGACACGTAATGGACTTCTTGAGGATAATACTAGTTTGAATGAATGAAAGACATGAATAGGCGGAGATGACTGAATTTAGACAAAAACTTAAGTTTGGGGGAAAAATTTGGGATATATAAGCTATAAAAAAAAAAGGAGAAAGAAAAAAAATGAATAAACATCGTGGCTAGTCTTGTTTCGGGGCCTTTGTTACTTGAGCAAGTACGCCCAAGGGGATTGTCTCTACACCTAGCGCCCTAATGTCTTTATGGTCTGGGAGTCGTTGGTTGAAAGCTCGCTAAGGGGTAGCACTGTTAGCCTAATGGAATGAGACATTGCACAGTCATGGTTAAAAAAAATAATAAAACGGGAAAAGAGCAAAAAGCCCCCATAATGATAAGTTAAACATAAGTATCCCGGAATGGACTCTTGAATTTGATGGATGTTTGACTTTAGTTGGATCTAGCTTGTTCGTGAATTTTGTGAGTTTACACTATATGATGCCTTTAAAGAGATCTATTATGTGTTGTATTTATCATTATATTAGTTAGAATTGTTGTTGAGCACACACGCACTATATCAATAATAACAGGGTAAGATTTGATGATTGACTAGGAAATTAATGATTTGTCTTGGTATGATGTACTAGCATGTTTATTGTGATTTCTCTGAGGATTGATGAATAGATTTTGTTTTGTTTGACTGCTAGAATTTTAGGCATGTAGATAGCTGCATTTGAATTTGCATTTCATATATAGTTATTGCATTGTGTTTTGTTGCTTGGGGACAAGCAATTGGTTAAGTTTGGGGGTATTTGATGAGTAGGCTTTATACCTATGAATCTGATACTATTAAACTTAATTATTGTTATCTTTAATTATTTTTAGTACTTTTTTATGTGTTTTGTGTTTATTTCTCATAGGTTGGAGCTGGAAGGACAAATTGGTCATTTGGGAGAAGAAAAAGGTCAAAATTCATTAAAATTAGAGCTGAGAGGCATTTTTGTAAGTACGCGGTCCTGATCAAGCGCCTAGGCGCTTGAAAATGACATGGGTTGAGCGCCTAGGCGCTTATGTGCGGCTGAAGAAGGATTTTTATACTGCTAAATGGGTTTTTGAAGCCAAAAAGGAATCTAAAAGAGGGCTGAGACCAATACAAATAAGAGAAGACTTTAGAAAAGACGTATCACTCAATTTCTCAAGAGAATTGCAAAGAGAATAACGAAGAAAAACACGAAGGAGAATTACAAGGGTTGAAGATCAAAGAGAGAGTATTGGAGCAAATTCAGAGTTTCTTCTTCTCTTCTCTAGTTTTAACTTTTGTAATTATCTGGGATGTTTGGATTATTAATTTGGATGATGTTTTTCTTTATTATTATTATGAACTAAATTTTTATTAAGATTGCAACGGAACTTGGTATGTAGTTTAAATTATATCTTCCCGTTGAATGAAAGTTGGTTTTTATTGAATTGTTTATTATATCTTTTGCTTATTGATTAATTGTTTGACCAACAATTACTGTGATAATCTATATAAAATTGGAAGATGGAGTATAGATTGAGATCTGGATATGACAACATCTGTTCATATAATCTAATTAGGGTAAATATGATTAGCATGTAGGATATGAATATACCTGTGTCTTTTGTATCCATTGAAATAATTTGTGCGTAAAACCCTAATTAACTTGATTCACATAAGAATATAGTGAATTAATTAAATAGGGTGTTCCTTGTAATTCTGTGTCTTAAGGATCGGAGTTAGGAGGATTTGTTCACGTGTTTTGGAAAAAGTGTGTGAATTTTATAAAGTATTCTTGGATAATGATTCATATTAATTAATTGATTTAAATGGGAAGTAAATTGGTTTAAATGAAATACTAAGGGAAGTTGTAATCTTAACTTGTTAAATCTGCAGTTATTCTTGTGAAATTCTGATTTTAATTATTAGTTTTGTTAAGTTTAATTTTCAAACCACAAACAATATTTCGTAGTTTAAAATAAGATTAATTGCATTGGAATTAGTAATTGATAAATATTAGTCTATTTCCTCGTGGGAACGATATCCTTGCTTGTTGAATATTATAATTGAACACGTATACTTGCGTGTTAAAGTTCTATAAAAAAATTAGGCAATAATCCACAACATCTAGAGGCTCGAAATTGAAGATTTGCAAAATCTGGAAATTTCGTTTTTTGATGTCTGACAACCAAATGCCAGGCCTTGTAGATCTCTGTCTGTGTTTAGTTTTTGTGTTCTAAGTGTTTAATCTTGTAGTATGTCATGAGATCTATATTTCGGAAGTTGAATCAAGGTCATAGCCTGAACAGATTGCAAGGTATTCTTGGTCAAAGGTCGTTGACCGACCATGACCAGACCATTTCTGGGTAACCTAGAAATGGGTTTTTAGTGTCTGACAAGTTCTTTAAGGCTCTAGATCTGTCAGGTTTTTGGTGTTTTAAGTTCTTAGTTGAAATCATGTTGCAGTATGTTATGTACACTTTCGATATATGCTTATAGTACATCTAGATATTAAATACACTGGATTTAGTGACCGGTCAAACTAGCAGGGTCAACCACAAAAATGGTTTTCTGGGTAACCCAGAAAACCTAAGAGCCCAGTTTCTGACATGCATTGACCGGTCTAGATCTATTGATTCTGTTGATGTTTTGTTGATATTTGGTGTTAGATCTCTTCATTTACATACGGACTACACACTGCAGCTTTTAGATCACTAAAACATCAACCGAAATACAAGTTGTGGAAGCCCAAAATGGACAGGTCGAACTATTCTTCATTTCTGGGTAACCCAGAAAATGAAGAACAGTTCTGACATCTACTTTGAAGGCTTAGATCTTGCTTGTGTTGTGCTTGTTGATTATGTTTGTTCTTTGATCTTGTAATATTACATTAGTACTACAACCTCTAACCTTTATCTTTCCTAGAAACTTCATGACCTGTCATTAAAAGTTGGTCAAAGTTGCTCACTCGAAACTGTGTATGAGGATCTGGGTTTGTATGAAAAACATGAAGAACATCTATAGCGATAGTTCTGTCACTATAGGTGGTCTTTAGCGACAATTTCAATATAAAAACTATATTTTTATTAAATAATTATAGAAAATTAGTTTTTAATTATTAAAAATATAAAATAAATTATTAAAAATTATTTTAAAATCTGAAAATTAGTTTTTAATTATTTTTAATATATTTCATAAATATTTAATATTTTTGAAATATTATAATTATTTAATTTATTTAATTATTATATTAAATAAATTATTTAAAAATGATTTTAATACATGAAAAATCATTTAAAAATATATTATGATATAAGAAAATATTTTAAGTTATTTTTAACAACTTTTAATATTATGTGGTGAATTTCATTAATAAATTAATATTAATGATAATTATTTTATTTAATAAATTATGAAAAAATAGAATTAATGATTTAAAAATAGTATAAAAATTATTTAAGTGTTATAAAAAATATTTTAAGTTATAAAATATAACATTTAATATTTAATGGTAGATTTTATTAATAATTTAATATTACTAATTATTAACTTATTATTAATAATATTAAATTTATTTAATAATTATATTAAATAAATAGCTTAAAATGGTTTTATTAATTTAAAAATCATTTAAAAAGGATATAAATGAACTAAAAATATTATTAAGTTATACTTAATGACTTTTAATATTTTGATAAATAGTACATTAATAATTAAATATTAATAGAAATTATTTAAAAATAATTTTAAATATTTTAAAAATCATTTAAGGGTAATATAAATGTTTTAAAAATATTTTGAGTTATTATAAATAACTTTAATATTTTGGCAATGGTTTCATTAATAGTTTAATATTAATTAAATATTAATGATAATAGAATTATTTAATATTTAAATTATTTAATAATGATTCTGATGTTTGAAAATTCATGATAAATTATAATAAATGTTTAAAAATTATTATAAGGTCATGAAAAATAATATAACTGATATATAAGTTATCTAAATGGATATTGAACTGCTATATAGAGTCTTAGACTCAATAAATACCCGATAAAGTTGTCGGTACACTGACATATTTCAGAAAACTGATCTGGACTTAGATAGATTGACTTGATAAATGTTATTTGTGATTCAATGGTTATTAAACTTACATGATAATGTGATTATGTTATGTTCTGACTGCAAATAGCAGTACAGTATGACATGATATATTATTCTAATCGAACGAATGATCTATTTAATGATAGGGCTTGGTATAAAAGATAAATCTAAGTTGTGTAAGCAGCAAACAAGGCAAGTATCTAACCCTTTGCATTTACTTTATGCAACGGACATGCGTAAGATAATATCTGAACTATTCATTTTAATTGTTCAAATATTTCAACCTTTGTATACACTTATGCAATGATTCTGTATAAGTATGTTATTAAATTATAATTGTTGTACAAGTTCCTTTTATTCTGTTATTGTAAATCAAGATATATATTCTGTTCGTTAATTTCTAAACATGGTTATACAAGTGTCCTCACTTAGATAATCATTATATTTTATCACATGTTGATACATACATATCGGTGTCCAGTATGTACACGTGGAATTAAAAGCTGTCTAAGATATTTGATCTGGCTAGACACAAACTTAAAAGTGTTGTTGAATAAGATAAGAACTTTATTATTATCCAACCGAATTGTTTTGGTTTGGATTCTAGACTGGTATGAACATCCCATATATGGGAAACTTTTATGCGCCTAAGGCAGATATGCTAGACGAAAATATCGTCCTTGAATGTAGTATTGATCAATACATGGCATAACGGGCTGATCACCCCCGCGCCCATAAGTTATGACGGTTTACAGATGAAGTTATGTTTAACCTTTTCGAAAATAGAAAATAATGTTCATAGTCTGTCAACTGATCCTCATTTATAGTCAGTACGTAGTTTCAAAAATTTGAAATCGAAATAATATGTTGTTTATTATTGGTTCAGCTTACTTCACAACTGTTGATTCGTTGTAGAGGTATCATTCAAAGAAAACATTTAATTCATTCAGCTAACTGTTTTTGTTGCTATTACTTGATGGGCACTCAAATATTCATCCTTGCTTAATTTAAATATTTTCAGCTAAGTGTGAACAACCTGAAGGCCCTACCAAGAACAAAGGGAAAGGGAAGGTCGCTGAATGAATGATAATGCTATCTTTTGTAATAACTAGACTTTATAAGGATAAGAATGATATATATTAACTATAATGTAATGTAACGAATGTTTAAAGGTTTCGTACTTGAGATTGAAAACTCTGATAATATGTAAATTATATTTGATAATCTATATTATTGTTATTATTATTGTAATATTCCGCTCATAGAAATGGTATCGTGAAGCACCGAGTTCGGGTTTCAAGTACCTAAATTGGGGGGGGGGGGGGCGTCACACAAAGAGAAGAGTAAAGAGAGGAGCATAGGGCTCTGAGAGACTATTTTATGCCTAATATTAATGGATTATAGTCTAGCATAGTCAGACCAGCGATAGCAGCTAATACATTCGAGATAAAATCGGGCACTATTCAGATGGTGCAGAATTCGGTTCAGTTTGGGGGTGCTGCTACGGACGATTCGAATGAACACCTGTTGAGCATTATTGAGATATGTGATACCTTCAGATACAACGGGGTGACGGAGGATGCTATCAGACTTAGGCTATTTTCGTTCTCATTGAGGGATAAAGCGAGAAGTTGGCTTCATTTTTTGCCTTCAGGATCAATTACTACATGGGAGGACCTAGCACAGAAGTTCTTAGACAAGTTTTTCCCAATGGCTAAGACTGCAAAAATGAGGACAACTATCTCTCAATTCGAGCAACAACAGGGTGAATCTTTATACGAAGCATGAGAGAGGTATAAAGAGATGCTAAGGAAGTGTTCGCACCATGGTATGCCAGATTGGATGGTGATCAACACATTTTACAATAGATTAGGATGGCAGTCGAGACGCACCTGCAGGAGGGGCGTTATGGGCAAAGAGCTATGACGACGCCTATAACCTGATCGAAACAATGGCAGCGAATGACTTTTAAAACCCTACATCTCGGATGCTACAACCCAAAGTTGCAGGTTTGTTGGAAGTGGATGTTATTACTCAATTGTCGGCACAGATGGCAGCCATGGCGAAGAAAATAGATACATTGACAGAGAGCAAGGCGAAGACAGTTGCCTTTGTGTGTGAAATTTGTGCAGGGTCGACAGATCAATGTGTTATCAGCTCGGAGTTGGTACAGTATGTGAGCAATTACAGGAAAGACCAAGGACAGTTTCAGAATATGTATAACTCCAACAACCGTAATCATCCTAACTTCATTTGGTCAAATAATCAAGGAAATCAACAAAATCAGTTTCAGCCGAATAATCAGTTTCAGTCACAGCCAACACAGCAACAGTTTACTCCAAGACCACCTTTTCTGTCGGGATTTTCTCAACAACAACAACATCATACTCCATCTACACCTCAGCAAGAAAAGAAATGTGAAATAGAGGAGATGATGATGAAGTACATGGCAAACACGGAGGTAATGATCAAAAGCCAAGTAGTGGCTATTAAAAAACTACAAACTTAAATGTGGCAAATGGCGAGCATGCTTAACAACATGCCCCAGGGTTCATTGCCAAGTAATACAGAGGCAAATCCATGAAGAGAAGGGAAAGAATAGTGCCAGGTTATAACACTCAGGTCTGGGAAGTAGTATGCCAAAATTCACCAGGCGCGGCCACGCCTGGTTTACAAGGGGATGCCGCGCGGTAGCGCGAGGCAGAGCAGTTGACTGAGCAGAAAAAAAATCATGAGGATTCTGAGTTGCAGCGAGTAGAGAAGGATAAAGTAGGTTCAAATGAGAAGCCCATGAGTACAGTACCACTAGTTCACCCTCCAATTCCGTATCCATATAGATTGAACAAGTAGAGGGAAGATAAGCAGTTCAACAAGTTTTTAAAGGTTTTTAAGAAGCTGCAGATTAACATACCTTTCGCGGAGGCATTGGAACAGATGCCAAGTTATACAAAGTTCATGAAGGGTATATTATCAAGGAAGAGAAGACTAGACGAGTTTGAGACAGTGGCCTTGACTGAGGAATGCAGTGCAGTGCTTCAGCGTAAACTACCTCCAAAGCTGAAAGATCCGGGCAGTTTCACAATTCTCTGCACGATCGAAAAGATGAACTTCGATAAATGTCTGTGTGATCTTGGGGCAAGTATCAATCTGATGCCCTTGTCAGTATTCAATCAATTGGGATTGCCGGCTCCAAGGTCGATAAATATTTCTTTGCAGATAGCTGACAGATCCATCACGTATCCACAGGGAAGGAAAATATGTTTCATGTGAAATATTATGCCAGCAAGACCCTTACAGATGCACAGTTGAACTACACCACCACATAGAAAGAGTTATTGGCAGTGGTGTACGCCTTTGATGAATTTTGAGCATATCTGATTGGCACAAAGGTGATAGTGTACACGGATCTTGAGGCAATTTGACATTTAGTGGCAAAGAAGGATGCCAAACCTTGATTGATCAGGTGGATATTATTATTACAAGAATTTGATTTGGAGATCAAGGACAGAAAGGGCACTGAAAACCAAGTGGCGGACCACTTATCTCGACTAGAGAATCTGGAAAAGGAGGTTGATGAAAAAGTTGTAATCAATGAATCCTTTCTAAATGAGCAGTTGCTCGTGGTGAAAGGGGAAGTTCCATGGTTTGTAGACTACGCGAACTATTTGGTGAGTAAGATGATACCTTCTGACTTGGTGGATCGTCAAAAGAAAAAATTTCTGCATGATGTCAAATGGTATATATGGGATGAGCCTTATTTGTTTAAATAGTGTGCTGATCAAATGATAAGAAGATGTATCCCATATAATGAGACCGAGGGGATTCTACAGGATTTTCATTCTTCTGTGTATGGGGGTCACTATGGTGGAGAGGGAACAACGGCTAGAGTACTACAAGCAGGATTTTACTGGCCAAAAATTTTTAAGGATGCATACAGTTTCGTCCAGAGGTGTGATAAATGTCAGAGAGTGGGGAACATCTCAAAAAGAAATGAACTGCCATTGAATACGATCCTTGAAGTGGAAATTTTTAATGTGTGGGGATTGATTTAATGGGCCCGTTTATTTCTTCGTGTGAAAATCTCTACATCTTGTTCGCAGTAGATTATGTGTCGAAATGGGTAGAAGTGGCAGCTCTTCCGACAAATGATGCCAAAGTAGTCCTCAGGTTTTTACACAGAAGTATCTTCACAAGGTTTGGGACTCCGAGGGCTATCATTAGTGATGAAGGCAGTCATTTCTACAACAGGCAGTTTACAGCTTTG
This sequence comes from Panax notoginseng, assembly GCA_016801055.1. NCBI lineage: Eukaryota > Viridiplantae > Streptophyta > Magnoliopsida > Apiales > Araliaceae > Panax > Panax notoginseng. The sequence goes on along the minus strand of CM029018.1, from coordinate 41,726,829 downwards.
TTGGCTAAGTATGGGGTGAACCATCATATCGCTACAGCTTATCACCCATAAACGAATGGCCAAGCTGAAGTGTTAAACTGAGAAGTTAAAAGAATCCTTGAAAAAGTTGTGTATCCCACGAGGAAGGATTGGTCTTTAAAGCTGGATGATGCTGTTTGGGCATATATGACTGCATACAAGACCCCATTGGCCATGTCACCTTTTCAACTCGTGTATGGAAAAGCCTGTCACCTTCCTATGGAGCTAGAGCATAAGGCATACTGGGCAATTCAGAAGCTCAATTTTGATTTGAAAGTTACAGGGGAGAAACGCCTACTCCAACTCGATCAATGAGTTGGATGAATTCAGATTACAGGCATATGAAAATTCAAAGCTATACAAGGAGAAGGTGAAGAAATGGCATGATCGAAAGATCATAGAGAGAACATTTGAACGGGGACAAAGAGTTTTGCTTTTTAACTCCAGGCTTAAACTTTTTCCCGGGAAGCTGAAATCAAGATAGTCAGGGCCATTTACAGTGAATACTGTCTTCTCATATGGTGCGATAGAAGTGTTCGATAAGTTCCCGGATAAACCTTTTAAGGTGAATGGACAGAGATTGAAGCATTACTTTAGTGGCGAGGTGGACAGACAAAAAGTCACCTCTATTCTTTCTTTGACATGAGATGTAGAGACAATCAAGCTAATTGACTATAACTTTATGCTGGATGGGAGGCAACCCATTATTTCTATCTCTACTTTTTACTTATTCGTTTTAGGGTTCTTTTTCTAGTTCATTTGTAATTTGTTTATTATGATAGTAGATTAGCTTTGCATGAATATCTTAGTGGCTGAATTTGGATATGAGTTTGTCTGTGCATAGCATCGAAATTATGGTATTACGTTAGACATTCATGTTTACTCAGTAAATTCATGCCTTGATAGTGTTTATTGATGTCTATGTAGGTATCTTGGACTGAATTCATCATTGATATTAAGTATTGGAAATGAAAGCTGGCAGTGCAGGAAACAGAGTCGCGCAGTTGCGCCATGATTGCAGTACAAAATTGCGCGCCCGCGCTGTATGCCTGCTAGGCCAAACATCCCACTCGCGCGCCCGCACCACATGTACATTGAAAACTCACGTGGCCGCGCGCGACACCGGAAGTGGATAATTTTTAAATTTTTAAAGATGTGTTCTCCCACTTGGCTTATATCAGTTGAAACCCTATTCACTTGTTCTCCCATAAATGCACGTCTCCTCCTCTCTAGTCAGTTACATACTAAGCCATAACTCTCCTCTCCATTACGCGATTGTTGCTTTGGAGCTCACACCCACGATTCTATCCATGTTCAACCTCTACTCAACCTCTACACTGATAAATCTAGGGTTTCGTTGGGTTTCTGAAAATCAAGTTGGGAGTCATCAGTTCATCAACAAGTATTCATCTTCAACAGTCTACGCAATGGGACCTAAACGAGCTCGCTCTGTTTCTTCTTCATCATCGTCTTGCTCTAGCAGTCAAGGGGAGGATTTTGTGGATCATACCAAATTTTTGAGTCTGGAAGCACAAATGGAGTATTATAGAATCGTGGTGAAGATGTTTGTGAAGGAAAGGGGATTAAAGCCAGAGAAACAAGATGGTCAATTATGGAATATGATTCAAGAAAGAGGATGGTTTGGATTGCCTGCCACTCCGATGCCTGCCCCATGGGCATTGTTCGAGAATTCTATGCGAATACAAAAGACACAATGAGTGGTCTATCTGTGGTTCGAGGATTTCAAATAGATTACAGACCACCATCAATCAGGGTAGTGTTCAGGATACTTGACACACCACCGGTTGGGTCTGATAATTGGGTAGAAGGTGCACATTTAGAAACGGATCTAGAGGTGGTCATTACCGAGTTGTGCATTCTAGGAACGAAGTGGACTTATAAGGTCGGCACGAATCAGCCTCGCATATTCCCAGCCTCAGCCTTGAATCGGTATGCTAAAGCGTGGAATATTTTGTTCATATGTGATAAGCTCATTCCGTCGTCTCATCATCATGAAATCACAGCTGAGAGGGCGATCATTCTGTGGGGAATAATAACAGGAAAATACATTGATGTGGGGCACCTGATTCATCAAAATATATTACGTTATCTGCGGGGAAGTACTATAGGGAGTATTCTACACGTGTACAGTAATACGCGTGGTTGCACAGTAGCACACGGTATTGCACAATATTGTTGGATTATTGATTCTTACGTAAGAAGGCACTACTCAATAATTGTTATAGTAATTATTGTTCAATATTTTATTTTATTGATTCAATAATTGCTACGTTAATATTTTATATTATTGTTATTTCAATAATTGTCACTGCACAGTATTTCCCATTATCAGATCAATAATTCATATTATTTGAATAATATTATTAGATAACATTATTGGCAATGTCTAACGAAGTTCTGTCTAAGGAGAGGTTTGGTCACATAATTGCGCGCCAGTAAGGAGAAATCCTTATCGGAAAGCCCCCTCTTTCCTAGGAACTACCTGGTTGTCATAATTGTGATTCTGTAATATTATTTGTGAATAATTAATTATTAATTTATATGATAAGGAAATATTTATTTTATGTGGATACAAATGAAGGAATTAATACTGAGGTATTTTATCAGTATTCTGTCGGAATGAAGGTATTAAAAATCATCCTTATGTGAATTTCAGACATTTTTTGATTGGAATTTGAAAAAACTTTCTTCTACAAAGTTGTAGAGAATTAAATTTCCTATGGAATAAACACGAGACTCAAATTTTTCTGATAAAGGGCTATTTATTATGAATTACTGAAGTTACTAATTATTGTTTAAGTTTATAACATTTTGGAAATTTCTAGAATGGATGGGCCCCACTTTTAGTTGGTGAGAAATGTGCTAAAATTTTATTTCAAAAGTGGTGGGCACGAATAGTAGCAGGTAAAGCCATCAGGTTGCAGGTTAGTCTACTTTGGCGTTCCAATATTTTCCTATAAATAGAGTGCTTAGTTAGAATTGAAAATTACACCAGAAATAAGTTTTTTTTGTATATATATATATATATATATATATATATATATATATATATATATATATTATTGAGCGTATTTTTATGGGTATTTAGATACTTTGAGAGTTGCTATTCAGTACAAGTTTTCTTCAGCCGTATACCTAATATTTCAGCCGAAAGTACTGTTCTTTTGAGGTAAGGGATGTTATTTTCTTCGTAAATGATATTATTTCCTTCAATATCATTATGTCAAAATATTGATATGAATTTTATTATGGAATTTCTAACTTTTTGTGTCGGGGTTACTATTCACGTATACGACACTATTCACGTATACGGTACTATTCATGAATATGACACTATTAATAGAAAAATAATTTTTCTTTCTTTCTTTGTCCAAGTTATCTATTATGGTTACTATCTTTGATTGTATCAATGTTTTGATCATTATTTTTTAATTATGCTCAATAATTGATTATTATAGAGTATTTTTGAACTTGGATAAATTGTAGTACGAATCCCTAATATTTATCATTTTGTCTCACTGGATTCGTTTTCTTTAAGATATTTTTTCATCATCCTCAGTCCTAGATGATGATATAATTGTATATCTTTGGCCTGTAGTGAAATGATGAATGATTACCTGATGAATATCTTTGGCCCATAATGCAAAGATGAACAGGTGTTGAGAAGAACATGACCAACTGGTAATACAAATGAATATCTTTGGCCTATAGTGTAAAGATGAATATTTGATTTAAGATGTATATTAATTGATGTTACATGTATAAAATACTGATGATGAACTTTTAAATCTTAGAAGATAGTAGAATTCATTCTCTACTTGACTCTTCTAATGGATTGCTATTTTCGCTGCAGTTGTTGATCTAAAACTTGTTGTCTATTATATTCTATCAGATTTTTCCCTGTTGAAGACTAATGATAATTTGTTGTATATTATCTTAGTCATAATATTCTTTACTGGGCTAGTTGAGCTCACCCTTTTCCTTTTTGTTCCATTTTTCTCAGGAGACGAGAATATAGCGGGAACTAGTCGGGGTGTGGAGTGATGTTTCCAGTTAATTGTGTTAGTAGTCCTCACAATTTTATAAAATAGTGTGATAATAATTGTAATGAGGACTCCTTTTGAGTTTGAATATTGTCTATTAGATAATATTTGTATTTAAACTCACAGTATATGTGTTGTCGTATTTTGCATGACAATTGTTTTAATGATGTTGTATTTATTTTTGTACCATGTATTTGGTGACTCAGAATGGGTGATGTATTCCTATTTTGGGGGCGTCACAGTTAGTATCAGAGCTTAGGGATATGGTCTCTGGCGGAGATCGGGGAATAGAACTAGGAGGGGATAGACGAGTAAATCCTTCGCTAGTGTATCCTACCTAAGCTTATTTGTTGGTCGGTCATAATATAGGGGTATTATGTGGTATGTTAATTTCTTTAATTAACCCTTGTTTTATGGTAGTATTTGAGAATGACAGCTGAGAATGTTAATAATGGAGTGAAAGAGACCGTGGAGACACCTTTAATCACCAACCAGGAGAACGTGCAACATGAAGGCAATACTCCTCCTGTAAACAACACTACCGAACAAACGATGAATGATGGAATGTTTAGAAGCTTTTTGCAGTTCATACAAAATCAGACGAGGGAGACTTGTGTACAAAATACGGGTGGAAATGATAGCAACGCGAGGCTTGTCATAACAAAACAGGTCAAAGAGTTGGGACCACCAGAATTTATGGGAAAACCGGATCCGATCAAGGCGAAAATGTGGGTTAAACAAATTACCAAGATATTTGATGTCTTGGGATGTACGGAGGAACATAAGGTTCCATTCGCCACCTTTATGTTCTGTGGTGAGGCAGACTACTGGTGGGAGTCTGTGAAGCGTACCCAGCTAGCCGCACTCAATATGTCTTGGGAAATATTTCAGAAACTGTTGAATGACAAGTACTTTCCTGAAAGTATTCTTCATATAAAGGAGGTAGAGTTTATTAGACTGGAACAGAACAACATGACTGTGTCCCAATACGAGGCTAAGTTCGCAGAGTTATCCAGGTTTGCACCTCATTTGGTAGAGAATGAGGAACGTATGATGCGGATATTCTAGAGAGGTCTGAAACCTGAAATTGGACAATATCTTATCCCTCATAAATTTTCTCTATATTCAGATGTTGTAAACAAGGCTCAATTATTATAACGAGATAATGAGTATGTTCAACCAAGGGACCCTAACTAGGGTCATACCGGTAGCAGCAGTCATCGGAGCAATGACAACCAGCGGGGAGGAAAACATTCGAAAAAAAGCGGTAACCACTCTGGTGGTAATCGTAGCCATGATAGTAGAAGAAGCGAGTCGGGGGGAGATTTCAAAAAGAGAAGGTACAACAATAATACCGTGAAGACGTCAGCACCAGCATCAACTATTTCTAGGGGAGGAGAACGATCACTGGTCGTTTGTTACAAATGCGAGAAAGAGGGACATATCAGCCCAAACTAACCACAACAATCCAAGGTGTGTTATAACTGTGGAAAGGAAGATCATATAGCTAGAGATTATCTTGTAGCGAAACCAAGTCCAGCGGGAATGGTGACTCCGAAGGCTATTCTGGATAAGTCAAAGATGGTGGTTCCTGGAAGGGCGTTTGTCGTGACTGCCCAAAACGCGAGGAACCCGGACGAGGTGATCATGTGTAAGCTAATAATAAACTCTTACGAAGTTTATACCTTATTAGATACCGGTTCTGCCCATTCTTTTATCTCTCCTGCTTGTGCTCAATATTTGAACTTGACTCCGACGAAATTAGACTTTGACTTATCTGTTGAGACTCCGTTAGGAGAAACTTTCATTACATCTACTATTTATAAATCTTGCTTGATCCAAGTTGGTACAATCACATTACCTGTCGATCTTATTTCTTTGAAAATACTTGTATTTGATGTGATTTTAGGGATTGATTGGTTAACTATTCTTCATGCCAAAATTAATTATTTTCGTAAGGTTGCTAGTTTTCATATTCCTAACCAACCTTTTATGATAATTCAACCAAAAAAACCACTTAAGTCAATCACTGTCATATCAAGCCATAAAGTTATTCGTTTATTAAAAATAGATGTCATGCTTTCTTAGCCCATGTCACAAACTTGAACAAAAACACGTCAGATTTGAATAATATTTCTGTTGTTAGTGAATTTCCTGACGTATTTCCTGAAGAACTTCCCGGTCAACCCCCAGAACGTGAAGTTGAATTCTTTATTGACCTTGAACCTGGTACAAAGCCCATTTCTAAAACCCCATATCGAATGACTTCTATTGAACTTCAGGAGTTAAAGGTCCAACTATATGAGTTGTTAGACATCGATTTCATTCGCCCTAGTACAACTCCTTGGGGTGCTCCTGTTTTATTCGTAAAAAAGAAAGACAGGAGTATGCGACTTTGTATTGACTATTGGGAATAGAACCATGTCACCATCAAGAATAGGTATCCGCTACCTCGCATTGATGACATGTTCGACCAGTTGCATGGAGCACAATTCTTTTTAAAGATCGATCTTCGTTCTAGATATCATCAGCTGAAGATTAAAACTGAGGATATTCCGAAGACTACCTTCAGAACTCGGTACGGGCATTATGAATTCTTAGTCATATCTTTTGGATTGACTAATGCTCCTGCTGCTTTCATGAATATGATAAACCGTGTGTTCAAGAAATATTTGGATCAGTTCATTGTTGTCTTTACTAATGACATCCTCATCTATTTCAAAATCCGTGAAGATCATAAGCACAATTTGAAGCTAGTACTTCAAAGGCTTTGCGATAACAGGCTATATGCCAAGCTGAAGAAATACGAGTTCTGGCTTGAGGAAGTAGAATTCCTTGAGCACATGGTGTCAAAACATGGAGAATCTGTTGACCCGACGAAGATTAAAGCCATAAAAAGTTGGGAGCAACCGAGGTCGGTGACTGAAATACGTATTTTTCTGGGCTTAGATGGTTATTTTCGGAGATTCGTGGAAGGATTTTCTCGAATTGCTACTCCGTTAACTCAACTGACTCGAAAAGATACAAAATTCGTATGGAGCGAGGAATGCGAGAAGAGTTTCCAAGAGATCAAGAAGAGACTCATTTAGGCACCTGTTTTGACAATACCATCTGATTTGGTGGATTTGTTATCTACAGCGATGCTTCAGGTAAAGGGTTAGGCTGTGTTCTCATGCAACATGAGAAAGTCATAGCCTATGCCTCGCGACAACTCAAAGAATATGAGAGGAATTATCCTACTCATGATTTGGATTTGGCAGCAATCGTTTTCGCGTTGAAGATCTGGAGACACTACCTATATGGGGAGAAAGTGGAGATTTATACGGATCATAAGAGCCTTAAATATTTTTTCACCCAAAAGGAACTCAACATGCGGCAACGACGTTGGCTTGAGCTGTTAAAAGATTACGATCATACCATCCAATACCATCCTGGAAAAGCGAATGTAGTAGCTGACGCATTGAGTAGAAGATCATATGCGGACACGAGTGCAATATTGTCAACGTAAAAGCCCATTTTATATGACTTACAAAGGATGGAGATAGAGTTAAAGACTCCAGGGACCCACGTGATAATATCAAATATACGACTAGAACTGACATCAATTGATAAAGTTAAAGCTGCTCAAACTACGGACCTGGAGCTGATGCATATGAAGAAGAAAGTGCAAGAAGGTGTTGTTCTAGAAGCAAGAATCGATGAAGAAGGAATTCTTCGAGTCAACTCCAGACTTTGTGTTCCTAATGATTCTGACTTGAAGCGTAGAATCATGATGGAGGCACACAACACACCATTTGCAATCCATCTTGGGAGTACCAAAATATATCATGATCTTTGACATACATTTTGATGGAGCAATATGAAGAGAGAGATCGCGGAGTTTATCTCGAGGTGTTTAACTTGTCAATGTGTAAAGGCGGAGCATCAAGTGCCAAAGGGTCCATTGCAACCACTTGAGATTCTGAAATGGAAGTGGGAAAACAATACTATGGATTTTGTTACGGATCTTCCCAAGGTTTCTTAAGGCATAGATGCGATTTGGGTTATTGTTGATAGATTAACCAAGTCTGCTCATTTCTTGCCTATACGGGAGACATATTCCCTTGAACGTCTTGCTCATATATACGTGAATGAGATTGTGAGATTGCATGGCATGCTAATATCCATAGTTTCGAATCGTGACCCAAGATTCACTTCATGATTTTGGGTTAGCTTGCAGAAAGCTATGGGCACGGATTTACGATTCAGTTCGGCATACCATCCTCAAACGGACGGGCAATCAGAAAGGAGTATTCAAACTCTTGAAGATCTATTAAGACTCTGTGTCCTAGATTTCAAAGGAAGTTGGGATAAGTACTTGTCATTGGTGGAATTCTCCTATAACAACAGTTATCAAGCAAGTATAGGAATGGCTCCATTCGAGGCGTTGTATGGAAGAAAATGTCATTCTCCAGTATGCTGGGACGTGATGGGTGAAGCAACGTTGTTGGGACCAAAATTGGTTCGCAAAACTACAGAAAAGATCCAAACAATTTGACAACGTATACAAACATCACATGATCGACAAAAGAGTTATGCTGATCTTCATCGAAAGGACATGGCATTTAATATTGGGGATCATGTATTGTTACGTATTTCTCCATGGAAGGGAGTTACAAGATTTGAGAAGAGAGGAAAGCTCAATCCATGATTTGTTGGTCCATTTGAGATTCTTGATTGAATACGAAATGTGGCCTATGGACTCGCATTACCTCCAAGCATGTTTCGTGTTCATAATATTTTTCACATATCTATGCTTTGTAAATATGTGAAAGACTCGAACCACATAATTGAGTTAGAACCAGATGACATAGACAAAGATTTAACGTACGAATAGGTACCTGTTAAGATCTTGGATAGAAAAGAGCATGTCATACACACCAAGGTTATATCACAAGTTAAGGTTTTGTGGAGGAAACATGCTATTGAAGAAATGACCTGGGAGTTGGAGTCAGAAATGAAAGCGAGGTATCCTCACCTTTTCAAAATACCAGACACGTACGTCAATTTCGAGGATAAAATTTCATAAGGAGGGGAGGTTGTAAGACCCCAACTTTTTCATAAATAAAATTGAATTTCCTCTAATTATTATTTTGAATAATAAGGTGTTAATTTGATATAATGCTTTGGTTATGGGTGAAATGTGCAAATTTTGCAAAATAAGCAAGCGGTTATAAAATATTTAATGTTATCGTGGAATATTCGTTTGGTTGTGGAATATTCTTACTGTCGGAGAATATTCATACGATGGCTCAGCCATTTGTGGGCCCCATAATGAAAAACGGTCGAATGAAGAAAATGACAAGTTTGAGTTTTTATAAATAACACCGTAGTTGTTACCGTTAACACTGTTGTAATACCTGATGGTTAAAGTATAGTAATACGCGTGGTTGCACAGTAGCACACAGTATTGTACAATATTGTTGGATTATTGATTCTTACGTAAGAAGGTACTACTCAATAATTGTTATAGTAAGTATTGTTCAATATTTTATTTTATTGATTCAATAATTGCTACGTTGATATTTTATATTATTATTGTTTTAATAATTGTCACTACACAATATTTCCCATTATCAGATCAATAATTCATATTATTTGAATAATATTATTAGATAACATTATTGGCAATGTCTAAGGATGTTTTGTCTAAGGAGAGGTTTGGTCACGTAATTGCGCGCCCGTAAGGAGAAATCCTTATCGGAAAGCCCCCTCTTTCCTGGAAACGACCTGGTTGTCATAATTGTGATTCTGTAATATTATTTGTGAATAAGTAATTATTGATTTATATGAGAAGGAAATATTTATTTTATGTGGATATAAATGAAGGAATTAATGCTGAGGTGTTTTATCAGTATTTTGTCGGAATGAAGGTATTAAAAATCATCCGTATGTGAATTTCAGACATTTTCTGATTGGAATTTTAAAAACTTTCTTCTACAAAGTTGTACGGAATTAAATTTTCTATGGAATAGACATGAGACTTGATTTTTTCTGATAAAAGGGCTATTTATTATGAGTTATTGAAGTTGTTGATTATTGTTTAAATTTAAAATATTTTGGAAATTTCTAGAATGGGTGGACCCCACTTTTGGTTGGTGAGAAATGTGCTGAAATTTTATTTCAAAAGTAGTGGACATGAATAGTACCGGGTAAAGCCATCAGGTTGCAGACTAGTCTGCTTTGGCGTTCCAGCATTTTCCTATAGGGTACTTAGTTAGAATTGAAAATCACACCAGAAACAAGTTTTTTTTTTCTCTCTGTATATTATCGAGCGTATTTTTGTGGGTATTTAGATACTTTGAGAGTTACTATTTAGTACAAGTTTTCTTCAACCGTATACCTGATATTTCAGCCGAAAGTACTGTTCTTTTGAGGTAAGGGATGTTATTTTCTTCGTAAATGATATTATTTTCTTCAATATCAGTATTCCGAACTATTGATATGAATTTTATTGTAGAATTTCAACCTTTTTGTGTCGGGGTTACTATTCACGTATACGACACTATTCACGTATACGGTACTATTCACGAATACGATATTATTCACTAAAAATAAATTTTTTCTTTATTTGTCTAAGTTGTCTATTGTGGTTACTATCTTTGATTGTATCCATGTTTTGATCTTTATTTTTTAATTCTGCTCCATAATTGATTATTATATAGTATTTTTGAACTTGAATAAATTGTAGTACGAATCCCTAATATTTGTCCTTTTGTCTCACTGGATTCATTTTCTTTAATATATTTTTTCATCATCATCAGTCCTAGATGATGATATAACTGTATATCTTTGGCATGTAGTACAAAGATTAATGATTACCTAATAAATATCTTTGGCTCGTAGTGCAAAGATGAATAGGTATTGAGATGAACATGACCAACTGGTAATACAAATGAGTATCTTTGGCCTGTAGTGCAAAGATGAATATTTGATTCAAGATGTATATTGAGTGATGTTACAGGGATAAAATATTGATGATGAACTTTTAAATCTTAGAAGATAGTAGAATTCATTCTCTACTTGACTCTTCTAATGAATTGCTATTCCCGCTGTAGTTGTTGATCTAAAACTTGTTGTCTAATATATTCTATCAGATTTTTCCCTGTTGAAGACTAATGATAATTTGTTGTATATTATCTTAGTTATAATATTCTTTACTGGGCTAGTTGAGCTCATCCATTTCCTTTTTGTTCCATTTTTCTCAGGAGACGAGAATATAGCAGGAACTAGTCGGGGTGTGGAGTGATGTTTCCAGTTAGTTGTGTTAGTAGTCCTCACTATTTTATAAAATAGTGTGATAATAATTGTAATGAGGACTCCTTTTGAGTTTGAATACTGTCTATTAGATAATATTTGTATTTAAACTCACAGTATATGTGTTGTCGTATTTTGCACGACAATTCTTTTAATGAAGTTGTATTTATTTCTGAAGATTTTGAATTGACCTTTTTTGCTCAATCATCTTCTCCTCAGTTGATACTACAATTTTGAACCACAAATCCTCCAATCTTGAATTATCTTGTTCATTCTCGAAATCCATGTATTGTGGACCATTCATTGAAGAGTTAATGAGTTGTTCCATTTGACGATTAAGATTCTGACTTGATAACTCCTGACTCATCATCATCTCGTCATGGTCTGCTATGCTTTTTGGCATGAATTCTTTCAACCTTGAATTTTCCTCTTATTGTGTATTCTATAATCCACAATTAATAGAATACACATGAACACCCACATTACCTAAACCACTATATGTCTATGTGATTTACAAATAATTAGGGTTTAAGCCCAAATTCTCAATTGACTACGAGCGATGCCTCGGTATATGTCTATCCTAAGCACGAATCATACATTCTATCACCATGTAGAACATACAAACACAAGCTATCAAGATCAAATCTAAACTCATACTTCGTCTTTTAAGTTCATATGAGTTATCACAGTAATTGATGGCCAATTAACTAAGCAAATAGGCATGAATCTTAATAGACAATCCCATAGCAATCAATAAGGTTAACAATGAAGTATATCAGATTAAACTAAGTAATAGATTCCATTGTAATCTCAAAATAGAGTTTAGCTCATCATAGAATCAAAATCCATCATCCACAATAGTTTACACATTGAGAAATAAAGATCGAAGTAAAGAGAAGTTAGGGAATTAGGAATGCAAATATGATCTCTCTTGCTCCAATTCTAAATTTCCTATTCTCTCCAATTGCTTCGATCTTCAACTCTAATCTAATCTAGGGTTCTAATCTAATCTAAAAAGAAAGAGAAGAAAAGAGCATATGTAGCTTTAGCCCCCAAGGGGTGGAATGTTTTTTACATACTGAAAATACATCTAATATATAAAACCTAATTTCACTCCCCTCACAGTTACGCAAATTAAAATAAAGTCAGAAACTCTAGTCAACGTCGCGTGCCGCTGCGCGCTTCCCCTTTGTATTCCTCGCACGGGCGCGCAACTTGCGGTGTGTAATGTTATCCAGTTGGGTGCTCACGCGGGCGCACATCCCCAAGCTTGTCCTGCCGCGCGGCCGCGCAACTTCTGTAACTTTGAGTTCTGGTTCTGCTGCTGCAACTGATCTGTTCCGCTGCTCCTTCCTTTGTCCATCCACGCTTACTCTTCTGCTCCACTTGATCCTCATGCCATGCATATCCCAGCTTGTGCCTCGCTTTATGCGTCCATTCGCCTCGTGCCTTCTAATTCCACCAAATTAGGTCGTTTCCTGTACTTTTTCACCAAAAGGAGTTTTAAGTATATGCAATGCGAAATAACATGAAATGCAACTAAAATCACACTAAAATGTACTTAAGATGGACATAGTTCGCGAGAATTGGTATTCAATAATTAGGTATAAAACCCACTTATAAAAAATATATAATCATCTCAGAATTTATATAAACAATAATTATTACCATGTTGATCACTTCACCTTTGCACTTAAGCTAAAGATATTCAATTATAAATTTAATGGTCATGATCATATCAGTCAACAATTCAACTTTGCACTACTGGCCAAAGAGAACTCATAATCACGATCATACCAATAATCTACCCATCTTTACACTTAAGTCAAAGAGAAATTTCATCACCAAGATTATTAAAATGTTATATATGAGAATAAAAACAATATTATCAACAACTGCATTTTATTTCAAGGGCAATATTCATAAATCAACGATAATTTGGTCAGAAAAAAAAACTAATTTTGTCGTGAATAGTATCCGTGAATAGTAACTCGTGAATAGTAATTCGTGAATAGTAACTCATGAATAATAACTCGTGAATAGTACTCCGTATTCGTACATAGTACCGTATATGTAAATAATGTCATATATGTAAAGAATGCCATATACATGAGTAGTGCCGTATACGTGAATAGTGCTGTATACGTGAATAGTGTCGTATACGTGAATAGTAACCCCGACATGAAAAAAAAGTAAAAATTCCACAATAAAATTCATATCAATATTTCAGTATAATGATATTGAAAGAATAACATCAATATGAAGAAAATAACACCCCTTACTATCCCTTATTATCCCTTACAATCCCTTACCTCAAAAGAGCAGTACTTCTGATTGGAATATCGGATATGACGCTGAAGAAAACTTACACTGATGAATAGCAACACACAAAGTATCTAAATACTCACAAAATACGCTCGATAACCTGCTACTATTCCTGCCCACCACTTTTGAAATAAAATTTCAGCACATTTCTCACCAACCAAAAGTGGGGCCCACCAATTCTAAAAATTTCCAAAATATTTTAAATAATCAGTAACTTTAATAATTCATATAAAATAGCCCTTTTATCAAAAAAAATTGAATCTCATGTCCACTCCACATGAAATCGAATTCTCTATAACTTTGTAGCTTTAAATTTTTCCAAATTTCAAACCGAAAATATTTGAAATCTACAAACGGATGATTTTCAATACCTCATAAAATTCATAACAAATCATACGTTAATTTTTAACGGTTCAAAATTCGTGGACATATACTCGACTAATATATGTATAACATATCCAAAAATCACAACGATCCAACGGTCGGATTAAAATTATAACTCACGCAATAGGGTTTTAAGAACACAGATTTGATCTTTTAATACCTCCAATCCGACAAAATACTGATAAAATACCTCAACATTAATTCCTTCATTTATAACCACATAAATAAATCCATCATTTATATCCGCATGAAATAAATATTTCCTTATCATATAAATCAATAATTAATTATTCACAAATAATATTACATAATCACAATTATGACAACCAGGTGGTTCTCAGGAAAGAGGGGGCTTTCCGATAAAGATTTATCCTTACTGGCGCATAATTAGATGACCAAACCTCTCCTTGACAGAACTTTCTAGACATTGCCAATAATGCTATCTAATAATATTATTCAGATAAAATAAATTATTGATCTGATAATGGGAAATACCGTGCAGTGACAATTATTGAAACAATAATAATATAAAATATCAACGCAGCAATTATTGAATCAATAAAATAAAATATTGAATAGCAATTACTGTAATAATTATTGAGTAGTGTCTTCTTACGTAAGAATTAATAATTCAAAAATACTTTGCAATACCGTGTGCTACTATGCAACCACACGTATTACTGTATTTTAACCACCAGATATTCCAACAGTGTTAACGGTAATAATTATGTCGTTTATTTATAAAACTCAAACGTGTCGTTTTCTTCATCCGACAGTTATTCTGTTATGGGGCCCAAAAATGGCTGCGCCGTCGTACGAATATTTCCCGACAACAAGAATATTCTACGACCAAACGAATATTTCCCAACAGAAATGAGTATTTTATAATCACTTGCGTATTTTAAAAATTTTACACATTTCACTCATAACTTTAAACTTTTATCAATTTAACTATTAACTAAATAGAAAAATTGTATACTTTTATTTCAGAAAATTCGGGGTCTTACACTAATTCTCCATCATTTGCTTGAAATTACATCTTTTGAGTTTGTTGATTGCTTAGTAGTTTTATGTTTTTAGTTATTAATAATTATAATTATTGAATTAGATAGTTTAATAAAATTTGGATTAATATAAAGCTGGTAATTATTAGGATTAATTTCATACTAGTCTCTGTGGGAACGATACTGAACTTATCATTATATTACTTGTTGACCACGTACACTTGTGTGTGAGCGTATATAGATTTTACCCAACAAGTTTTTGGCGCCATTGCCGATGATTTAGTATAGATTTTAATATGTTGCAATATCAGTTTAATTAGTTCAGTTTTACTTAAATATTTTTTTCTTTTGTTTTATTCTTTCTATTTCAGGTTCTTGAAGTCAGTTTATGAAAATTCGGTCCAAAAACCCAGATTTACTTCCTTTTGAGGACGACATTGGGAAACGGTTTCAAAGGTTAAGTAAGTGGATTAAAGACACAAGGGAAGACTTTGAGAATTCTGAAAAAGAGGAAATAATGGCTGCCGAAGACCAGAAAACGTTGAAAATTTTTGCTACACCTAAGGTGACTAAGCTTCAGTCGAGTATCACCAGGCCAGCAATTACTGTAAACATGTTTGAAATTAAGCCTGGGACTAAAAACTCAGTGTAGTTTGGGGAACTTACAAATGATAATCCGAATGAACACTTAGTCAGCTTTTTGGATATATGCGACACTTTTAGGTATAATGGGGTCTCGGATGAAGCAGTCAGGCTTCGCTTGTTCCCATTCACTTTGCTGGACAAGGCGAAGAGTTGGTTACATTCTCTACCATCGGGATCAATAACTACATGGGAAGACCTTACTCAGAAGTTCTTGGCTAAATTTTTCCCACCAGCAAAGACTGCAAAAATGAGAAATGAGATTACCATGTTTGAACAGCAGCATGGGGAATCATTGTATGAGGCATGGGAGAGATACAAGGAAATACTCAGAAAATGCCCTCATTACGGACTACCCAAATGGTTGCAGATGAACACATTCTATAACGGGTTGAATGGGAAGCTCAGGACCAGTATAGACGCAACTTCGGGTGGAGAATTTATGGCCAAGAGTTAAGAGGAGGCATATGAGTTAGTTGAAACTATGACGGCTAATAACTACCAGTGGCCTACATCGAGGATGACATAACCTAAGGTAGCTGGGGTTTTAGAGGTTGATGGGGTAACCGCGTTGGCAGCACAGATTGCTGCATTATCAAAGAAAATGAATATTCTGATGGGTGCGCAACTACAACAGGTGGCTTATGTTTGCGAGTTATGAGCCAGAGAACATCCTACGGAGCGGTGTGCCATCAAACCAACGTCGGTTCAATTTGTGGGCAGCTACAATAAGATTTCGCAGAATTCGTATCAAAATGCCTACAACCCGGGGAATAAGAACCATCCCAATTTGTCATAGAGCAATAATCAAAATCAGCAGGCTCCACGGCCTTCTTATCCCCCGGGGTTTCAGAATCAGCATCAACAAATAGCTCAACATCAAGATAGAAAAATAGATTTAGAAGAGTTGTTAAAATATACAACGAGCAATGAGGCGGTTATGAAATCACAAGCAGTAGCCATCAAGAACTTTGAGAATCAGATGGGACAGCTTGCCTTAGGATTAAATAATAGACCGCAAGGGACTCTACCAAGTGACACAGAAAAGAATCTGAAGGGAAATCACAAACAGTGTCAGGCAATCACTTTGAGGAGTGAAAAACATCTAGATGGGAAAATTTTAGAAAATTCAGTACAGCAGGATGTTAAGGAGAATCAAAACAGAATGGTTATAGAGAAACCGGATGGGGAAAAGCAAGGGGACAAGACCAAGTCAGATGTTGAGCCAATTGTGTATCCTCCACCGCCGTTTCAGCAAAGAGTCCAAAAATAGAAATTAGACAAGCAATTCCCTAAATTTTTGGAAGTTTTCAAGAAACTTCATATTAACATCCCTTTTGCGGAAGCCTTAGAACAGATGCCTAGTTATGCCAAATTTATGAAGGGCATTATGTCTAAGAAAAAGAAGTTGGAGAATTTTAAAACTGTAGCATTGACAGAGGAGTGCAGTGCAGTTCTACAGTGAAAGTTACAACCAAAGTTGAAAGATCTGGGGAGTTTCACCATTCCGTGCACAATTGGGAACATGGCGTTCTAAAAGTGTTTATTGGATTTGGGGGCAAGTGTGAACCTCATGCCATTATTAGTATACACTGAATTGGGGTTACCAGTTCCGAAACTGACCAATATATCTCTACAATTGGCAGATAGGTCAGTCACATACCCAAAAGGCATTGTGGAGGATATTTTTGTCAAGGTGGACAAATTCATATTTCCCGTGGACTTCATAATTCTAGATTTTGAGGAAGATAAAAATATCCAATCATCCTAGGGAGACCATTTTTGGCTACGGGTAGGACTCTCATCGATGCACAAAAAGGATAATTAACCATTAGGGTCCAAGATCAGGAAGTCAAGTTCAACGTGTTCAAAGCTATGAAGTTCCCTACGGATGAAGAAGAGTGTTTCCAGGTGGATGTCATTGATCAGATAGTCAATGAAGACATGATTAAAAGTTTGGCTAAGGACCCATTGGAAACTACATTACTAGGGGATGAATATTTAGATGATCCAAAGTTCGTGGATTATTTGCATATGCTGGATTCCTTGCCACGAGTTAGTAGATTCAAGGCACCATTTGAGCCATTACACACAAAAGAAAAAGCCACAACAAGGATTAAAACTTCATTGGAGGAGCCACCAACACGTGAGCTTAAGCCACTTCCTAAACACCTCAGGTATGCATTTTTAGGCAATTCTAATACTTTACCTATTTTTATTGCTTCTGCGCTTAACGAATTATAGGAGAATAAGTTACTAAGAGTACTTAGACAATATAAATTGGCTATAGGATGGACAATAGCAGATATCAAGGGAGACGGCTAAACCCGAAAATGAAAGAAGTGGTGAAGAAAGAGATTCTGAAGTGGTTGGATACGAGAATTATTTACCCAATTTAAGACAGTACTTGGGTCAGTCCCGTTCAATGTGTGCCGAAAAAGGGAGGAATGACCGTAGTAAAGAATGATGATAATGAATTAATTCTGATGAGGACAGTGACTGGTTGGAGGGTTTACATGGACTACAGGAAGCTGAATAAAGTAACCCGCAAAGACCACTTTCCACTACCTTTTATCGATCAGATGTTGGATAGGTTGGCGGGGCACGAATTTTACTACTTATTGGAGGTTTATTCGGGTTATAATCAAATAGTCATTGCTTCTGAAGACCAAGAGAAGACCACTTTCACGTGCCCATATGACACCTTTGCATTTAAGAGAATGTCTTTTGGCTTGTGTAACGCACCCATAACTTTCCAAAGATGCATGATGGCTATCTTCTCAGACATGGTGGAAAAAGAGGTAGAAGTTTGCATGGATGACTTTTCAGTCTATGGAAACACTTTTGATAAGTGACTGGAAAATTTGGTCATGGTGTTCAAGTGAATCATAGAGATGAATTTGGTACTCAACTGGGAGAAGTGCCACTTTATGGCTGAAGAAGGAATAATCTTGGGGCACAAGGTTTCGGTGAAGGGATTAGAGGTTGAAAGAGCTAAGTTAGAAACAACTGAAAATCTACCACCGCCAACTATAGTCAAGGGAATCCACAATTTTCTGGGACATGTAGGATTCTACCGAAGGTTCATTAAAGATTTCTCCAAGATTGCAAAACCATTGTGCAGTCTCTTAGAGAAAGATTCAATTTTCAGGTTTGATGAGGATTGTAAGACAGCCTTTGAGCAATTGAAGAAAAAGTTGACTACAGCTCCAGTGATCGTCACACCAGATGGGACTATGCCCTTCGAACTAATGCCCGATGTGAGCGACTATGCAGTAGGGGCTATTTTGGGTCAACGTCGAGATAAGATATTTCAGGCCATATACTATGCAATTAAAACTCTTACGGATGCACAATTGAACTACACAACTATAGAAAAAGAGTTACTTGCAGTAGTATATGCATTTGATAAATTCCGGGTATATTTAATTGGGACAAAGGTGATTGTGTACACAGATCACTCGACAATCCGCTGTTTGATTTCAAAGAAGGATGTTAAGCTTAGACTTATCAGATAGATCCTTCTACTTTAGGAATTCAACTTAGAAATAAAGGATAGAAAAGGGACAGAAAATCATGTAGCAGACCATTTATCGAGGCTGGAAAATTTGGGAAAAGATGAACTGGATAAGTGTTTGATTAATGAATCGTTCTCGGAAGAACAACTATTTGGAGTTAATTCAGAATTTCCTTGGTACGAGGATTTTGCTAACTATTTGGTGAGCATCATCCTTCCACCTATTTTGACGCGGCAACAGAAAAAGAAATTCTTACATGACGTCAAGTGGTACATGTGGGATGAACCATATTTATTCAAACAATGTGCAGACAAAATAATTCGTCGATGCGTGCCATACAGTGAAGTAAAGAATATATTGCACAAGTGTCATTTGTCTGCATACGGGGGACACTATGGGAGTGAGAGGACGGCGACAAAGATACTTCAAGTAGGATTTTATTGGCCTACTATATTTAAGGATGCCCACCAGTTCATGAAAATCTATGACAGATGTCAAAGGGTGGGTAACATATCACATTGGAATGAGATGTCATTACAAACTATCATGGAAGTTGAAATTTTTTATGTACGGGGGATGGATTTTATAGGGCCATTTCGTCCATCTTTCAATAATCTATATATCTTGCTAGCGGTTGATTATGTGTCAAAATGGGTTGAGTCCGTAACACTCCCCACAAATGATGCCAAAGTGCTTCTCAAGTTCTTGCATAAGAATATTTTTACAAGATTTGGCACGCCACGAGCTATCATAAGTGACGAGGGAAGTCATTTTTGCAATAAAGCATTCACAACTCTCTTGTCAAAATATAGGATCAATCATAGACTTGCAACAACATATCACCCCCAGACAAGTGGGCAAGCCGAGGTCTCTAACAGGGAAGTGAAGAAAATCTTAGAGAAGATAGTCAACCCGAACAGAAAAGAATGGTCTAAAATGACTGGTCTCTAAAATTAGACGATGCACTATAGGCATACTGGACAGCACACATGATGAGTGGGTAATATACCCATAAATTGGATATACTTGTGTTTAAATTGTTTTATTTTCGAGTCATTTAGGAATATGTTTATTGGGTTTAGTGGTTGTTTTGCAGATTCGGGAGTTGCAGGGACGAATTAGGAATTTGGAGCAAAGAGTGGCAATATGGTAATTTTAGAGAAGTCCAGCGTCGGGGCGCTGGAAATTACACTAAGGACAGCACCGAGGCGCTGATCCTCGGCTGGCTTTGACTGGGATGCGCGTTGACTTTTCGGCTGACTTGATTATTTAAGGTGATTTAAAGCCTAACTGGATTGGGATTGTAAAAAGCTATAAAAAGAGATTAAGTGCTGAAATTAGGGATCTATTTAATCTTATTCATTCATTCATTGGAGGCTACACAAGGATTAATTGAAGACTAAGAATTGGCTACAGAGTTTTCTTCTTCTTCTCTTTATTTTCAATTTGTAATTCTTTAAGGATGATTTGCAAACAATTATTGGTCTTTATTTTCGTCATGAACTAATTCCATTTATTAAGATTCCAATGGAACATTTTATGGTTATGAATTGATTATCTAATTTATTCCAATTATTTATGTTGAAGCGAATTTTTCATTATGCCTTGTATTTATTGATTAATTATCTGGCCAATAATTACCGTATTACTCTAGGAGGAATCGAGAGAAGAATTCTAGAGTTAGAACTGGGCAGGGTGACATGTGACTTAGTTATTTGCACAGTGAATAATTAGGTTTGTGAATAGAATGAAAATATCTATTTGCCGCATGTAACATAAAAGGAATTGGGTTTGTAACGAGTTTAATTCAATTGTTTTACATAGAGATATAGCAAAATTAATCTGGGTTAAATATAAGGCAATTGATCACCCGAGAGAGGGGTTTTGGCATTTGAGAATTTCTATTAACAATTCAGCAGATTTAATAATTGGAATAATTGGATAATTGATTTAATAATCATAATTGGGGAAATTGGAGTCTTAATTGTCATTTATTTGCATTCAAATAATTCTTGATTTGTCTTTATTTTCTTTTAGAATAATTTATTTCTTTATTAAAATTAGTTTTCTTAGTTTTAAGAATCACAATTTTCGGTTGTTTAAATAAAATTGAATTGATGTTGTACTAGTAGTTGGAGTTTATTAATTGGAATTCTCTGAGGGATCGACACTCTAATTTATCACTATATTACTTGTTGATCTTGTATACTTGCACGTTTGCTTTGATTGTGAAATCAACCAACAAGTTTTTTGGGGTATTTGATGAGTGGATAATATACCCATAAATCAGATATACTTGGGTTTAAATTGTTGTATTTTTGAGTCATTTAGGAATATGTTTATTGGGTTTAGTGGTTGTTTTGCAGATTCGGGAGCTGCAGGGACGAATTAGGAATTTGGAGCAAAGAGTGGCAATATGGTAATTTCAGAGAAGTCCAGCGCCGGGGCGCTGGAAATTACTGAGCCTCGGCTGGCTTTGACTGGGACGCGTGTTGACTTTTCGGCTGACTTGATTATTAAAGGTGATTTGAAGCCTAACTGGATTGGGATTGTAAAAAGCTATAAAAAGAGATTAAGTGTTGAAATTAGGGATCTATCTAATCTTATTCATTCATTCATTGGAGGCTACACGAGGATTACTTGAAGACTAAGAATTGGCTACAGAGTTTTCTTCTTCTTCTCTTTATTTTCAATTTATAATTCTTTAAGGATGATGTGCAAACAATTATTGGTTTTTATTTCCGTCATGAACTAATTCCTTTTATTAAGATTCCAATGGAACATTTTATGGTTATGAATTGATTATCTAATTTATTCCAATTATTTATGTTGAAGCGAATTGTTCATTATGCCTTGTATTTATTGATTAATTATCTGGCCAATAATTACCGTATTACTCTAGGAGGAATCGAGAGAAGAATTCTAGAGTTAGAACTGGGCAGGGTGACATGTGACTTAGTTATTTACACAGTGAATAATTAGGTTTGTGAATAGAATGAGAATATCTATTTGTCGCATGTAACATAAAAGGAATTGGGTTTGTAACGAGTTTAATTCAATTGTTTTGCATAGAGATATAGAAAAATTAATCTGGGTTAAATAGAAGGCAATTGATCACTCGAGAGAGGGATTTTGTCATTTGAGAATTCCTGTTAACAATTCAGTAGATTTAATAATTGGGATAATTAGATAATTGATTTAATAATCATAATTGGGGAAATTGGAGTCTTAATTGTCACTTTTTCTGCATTCAAATAATTCTTGATTTGTCTTTGTTTTCTTTTAGAATAATTTCTTGCTTTATTAAAATTAGTTTTCTTAGTTTTAAGAATCACAATTTTCGGTTGTTTAAATAAAATTGAATTGATACAGTACTAGTAGTTGGAGTTTATTAATTGGAATTCTCGGAGGGATCAACACTCTAATTTATCACTATATTACTTGTTGATTGTGTATACTTGCACGTTTGCTTTGATTGTGAAATCAACCAACAATACAAGATTCCAATTGGGATGTCTTCGTATCAGTTGGTCAATGGGAAAGCATGTCACCTACCTGTGGAGCTACAACATAAAGCGTACTAGGCAATTCAGAAACTCAACTTTGATCGAACAGCGACGGGAGAAAAGAGACTACTTCAATTGAATGAACTTTATGAATTCCGACTACAAGCATATGAGAACTCAAAGTTGTACAATAAAAAGGTCAAGAAATGGCACGACCAGAAAATCTTGTAGAGAAAGTTCAAACCGGGGCAGTCAGTACTATTGTTCAATTCAAGACTGTGATTATTTCCCAGAAAGCTCAAATCTAGATGGTCGGGTCCATTTACTATCAAGAGGGTCTTCCCACATGGCGCCGTGGAGCTATACAGCAGAAATCCGCTCAAAACATTCAAAGTCAATGGGCAAAGACTAAAGCATTATTGGGGTGGCGACTCCAACTATGATGTTATAACAATCACACTTGCCGATGCGCCTTGAACATGGAGTAATCAGGCTGGAAGACTAAAAATCAAGCGCTAATTGGGAGGCAACCCAATTTTTACTTTCACTTCGGTATTTTTAATCATGCTAGTTAAATTATACTTTAGAATATTAGTTAGTATAGAATAAGTTTATTTCACTTCATTAAGTAGATAGTTAAGTTATGATTTCTGGATAATCTGGCCTTACATGCTTAATTTGCACAATATTTACTTATTTTCAAGATTTAATGCTGTTTCAGGTACTTAGGAAGCGGTTGGATAAGTGTTGGACATAAAGAAATGGAAAAATCAAGTGTAATTACAGTACAACCCCATGCTGGGGCGGACTTTGCAAGAAGGAAACCCCGCCGGGGCGGGGGTATTGACCCAGAAAACAGTAAGCCCCTCCGCTGGGGTGGGCTTCTATAACTGATTACCCCCTGCCAGGGCGGGGGGACGCTAACTCAAACGACTTTAAGTCAGTAGTTACACACCTTTCACCTATCTTCTTTTACTACCACGTTCTCTAACCAAAACTGATACACAATCTATACCCCCAAAACCCACGATTTAGTCAGTTGCCACCCATTACCTCACTTAATCTCCACTTCCTCACTCCATTACACCACTACATACATACACTATATCTCTTCCCATAAATTAAACCCTTAACTAAAATACAACTCCATCCAATTTCGTACAAGTTTAGTGCTTACAAGAGTTAGGGTTCCCATAGTGCAAAATTTGAAAGCAAAAAGAGAAGGGAAATTCAACAATTTGTTCATACATTGAGGGTACGTGGTTGTTCCTACAATTTCTAATCACATATTAAGCACGCCAAGCGTACGACAATTTATTTGAGTAAAGTTTGGGGGAGGAATTGGCTTGAAGTTCATCCAATCAAGTACCATGGCACAAAAACCAGTAGCGAAACGACAGCGAGGCGAGAGTTCAGGGTCCACACCAGCAACCCAGGCTTTTGACAGGAGAAAATTCATAAGTGCGGCTGCCGCCGATCGTTATGCCTACCTAGTGACTAAAGCACTCACTCTAGAGCGCGACTTGGCACCTGAACACATCGACGGTGAAATGATGCAACAAATTTATGAAAAAGGACGGAATAAGTTCATTGAAGAGCCGAAGCCTGCAATCGTAAATGTGGTAAAGGAATTCTATACCAACGTAGAGGATAAGGCCCCATTCGTAGCATTTGTGAGGGGCAAGCAGGTTCCTTTCAGTGCCGATGCCATCAATGAGTACTACCAATTATGAGTCCCTAGAGGGTGCCAATATGCCTACTTGCGTTACCATGATCCCGACTATAAGGCTATTTTAACTGAAATAACAAAGCCAGGAACCACATGGGCTAAGGGCTGCGAGGGGGCACCATCTTCCACAATAAGGATCTCAGCCGTTATGGTAAGATATGGTACGCGTTCATGTGCGCCAAGCTATTCCTGTCCACCCATATGACAGAGGTAACCAAGGAGAAAATACTTCTCTTATATGCCATCGTTTAAGATTTTCTCATCGACGTAGGCGTTATCATAAGTTTTTCTATTCGAAGATGCTTATGGGACCATTTTCTGGTGGCTTGCCACACCCATCTCTCATATGTGGGTTGTGTAGGCAGGCGGGTGTTAAGCGGACCGACGATGAGACCACCCAGATGCCGCTACAGACTTTGGACACAAGGATGATTGCACGGTATTCAGTGTGGCTCGGGTTCATATTTCCACCAGCCTCGGAGGATGAGGCTGATACTGAGGACACCTCTGATGATGACGAGTTTCAAGTGGATGAGATGATGGGAGAGAAGGCTACTAAGGGGATGCAGCAAACTGATGATACATTTAGCCCTCAATTTCAAAGCTTACAAAGACAAGTGGATGGGTACAATAACAACGCCACCAGGCAAATAAGGAGGCTCGCAACCAGACAGGACCACATGTTCGAGGCCATGAACATGTCCTTCGCCTCCTTGAATGCGACGCTCCAGAGTTTCAATCCAACTGCATAATTTTTATACCAGCAACCAGCCCCAATGCCAAGATTTCCACCATCCGATTCTGATAATGAAGAGCAACAACCACCACCATCTCCAGCTTAGACATTACAGGGACGTCCTCTTACACTTATTGCTTTATCTTTACAATGAGGTCATTGTAATTGTCTAGTTTGGGGGATTTAGTTTAATTTCTATGTTTATGTTTGCATGTTTAATTTTATTAGTTAGATTTGCATATGTTAGTTTCATGTTAGTTCAGTTTCATTAAATGTTTGTATGCATGCAGTGTAATAGTTGCATAGTAGTTTGTAAATAGTTTTGAGTAGTTTTTAATTCTATTATGTTTTTTTCATATTAAAAAAAAGAAAAATATTTAGTTAAGTTTTGTGTTATTTTACATGAATCCAATTGTTAGATAGTACAGTTTATTTTGGCCAATGATGAGAATGAAATTAAGTAGACAAGTACAATATCGTCTTTTAGAACTTTGACGTGATTTTCTGTTATGAATTGGATCTTTGCCTATTTGAAACTGGTATAAATAAGGTTAGCACGTTAGAGACAACTATGTTGGCTGATTAAGTTTAAATTGATACATAATGGACTTCTTAAGGATAATACTAGTTTGAATGAATGAAAGACATGAATAAGCGGAGATGGCTAAATATAGACAAAAACTTAAGTTTGGGGAAAAAATCTGGGATATATAAGCTAAAAAAAGTTGAATAAATACTGTGGTGTTGGTTAATTTCTAATTACGCATAACACGCAAGTATACGTGGTCAACAAGTAATATAATAGTAAGTAGAGTATCGTTCAAACAAAGAAATTAGTATGAATTTAATCCTCACAATTACCAGCTTCCTATTAATCTCAATT
The DNA here is from genome assembly GCA_016801055.1 of Panax notoginseng. Taxonomy (NCBI): domain Eukaryota; kingdom Viridiplantae; phylum Streptophyta; class Magnoliopsida; order Apiales; family Araliaceae; genus Panax; species Panax notoginseng. The sequence goes on along the minus strand of CM029018.1, from coordinate 41,700,724 downwards.
TTATTAAACTATCCAATTTAATGATTAAAATTTATTACAAACTAATATTATGAAAAATACCAAGATCACAAAATAATCACAACTCTTAAAAACTGAAATTTCAACAAATATTGGAGAATTAGGCTTACAACTTCACCCTAAGGGTCACTCTGATTATTATCCTTTATTCCAGTTTAATTCACTATCTCAGTTTATTAATCAAGAACACGAAAGTAGAATTAGCCACCTCTCAATGCACTAACACCATATTAACTTAAATCCACAATTTAGATAGAATTAAGTTAAACACCTTAATTAACTAACTCACTATATCGCTATGTGAATTACAATCGTAGAAGGTTTAAGATCAAGTTCTCTATCCAATTACATACGATGTTAAGCATATCTCTACCATAGCATTCATCAAGATTTCATTCATTCACAGAATTCAAGAACACAGGCTATATTAACTAAGTCTAGACTTGTATTTCCTCTCTCGAATCCATAAAAATCCACAATGAATTGTTAATTAGGCAATTCATAAATTTAAGCATAAATTAATATAGATAAACTGAGGAATAGCTTATTAAACTGAAAATCAAAGCTACATAATCATCGTTCCACTTAAATATCTGTTATATGCCTAAACAGTAAATTAGTTCATCATCAATGAAATAAAAACTGAGTTAATTAAAGATAACATCCTTCCAATTACAAATAATGAACTAAAGAAGAATAAATAATTCAAAACACCCTTCTCTTTAGTCCAATCTGCAATTGATATGAAAATCCTCTTCAAAATCTTCACTCCAATGCTTGCTCCAAAATCTGTATTCAATCATTGTTAATTGCCTTGCGTTGTGTCTCTCTTTAAATGTTGTTATTAGATGTAATATATCTAGCTATGACATGCATTCCGACTGTAAATCCAAGCCAAAATGAGTCCCAAGCCATCCCAAACTATTAAACTTACGTACTTGTAGCATTTGAAAAGCAATAGGAAACCATCTCTTTCCCATACCCCCCGCCCCGACGGGGGTTTAGCCTTGAAAAGGGCCCGCCCCGACGGGCTTGTTTTCTATCTTCTAACTTTGGACCCCTCGCCCCGGCGGGGGTGTTAAGCTTAAAAACACCCGCCCTGGCGGGCTTGACTCCTGTAATTGAACTTGTTTTGCTCCTTTGTTTGCCACAATGCACCTTAAATCCACTCTTTTTGATCAATAGCAACACCACCAAACCTACACACAAAATAACACTAAACAAGTAAAAACAAACATAAAAATAATGAATTAACACCGATTAAGCTTGAATTAAGAAATGATTTGTGGGTATAAAACCCACTTATCAAAATCCCCCAAACTTAAACCGTGATAGTCCTCGAGCAAAAAAAACTAAAATAACATGTTATACAATGCAATGCCATGATATATAATGCATCAAATCAATATGCCTACAAATCCAACGGTCATCATAAATCCAAATGTATTTCTTAGACCTCGGAGAAATCAAGCAAACACTACAACACTTCATACCAAAACTAATCGATAATTCATTATCAATCCTCGAATCTTAAACCGTTATCACTGGTATAGTGTGCATGTGGTCAACATTTATGCAAACTGATATAAACTCAAATTTAACACATAACTAATCTCTTATAAGGCATCATATAGTGTAAACTCAAAAATTTCAAAAATAGGCAAAATCTAATTAGAATCAAACATTCACCAAGATTAGGGGTCTAAATAGGGTACTCATGCTTTCTTTTTAATTCACGGGGGCTCTTTGCTCTTATTTACTAATTTTTTTGAAGCTTATATACCCCACTTTTTCCCCCAAACTTAGGTTCCTGCCTATTTCGTCGTCTTCACTGCCTATCCTTGTCATTCTTTCATTTCAACTTGCATATTCCTTTAAAAAATCTTTATGTATCAATTTGAACTAATCAGTCGACATATGTGTTATTAACGTGTAAACCTTTATATACCAGTTTCAAATAAGCACAAGATGCAATTCATAACAGAAACTACATCAAGATTCTAATATTGGATACTGTATTTGTCTACTTAACCCCAACCTCATCATTGGCCAAAATAAAATGAACTACATCAAACTGCTGGACATATGCACTATAACACAATGCTTAATTAATTTTTTTAGATATATGTGGTAAACATAACATGATTGCATAAATAAAAACTATTTACAATCCTAAGCTATTATGCAACTACATGACTACATGAATGCAAAAATTTAATAATCCTAAAACTAAACATGAAATAACATATACAAACATAACTAATGAAATTAAACATGCAAACATAAAAATTAAACTAAATCCCTCAAACTTAAAAACTACAATGTCCTCATTGTATAGATAAAACAATGAATGTGTGAGGACTTCCCTGTAATCGCCTAAGCCTGGGGTGGTGGTGGTTGTTCTTCATCGGAGTCACTGGGTGGGAACCTTGGCATTGGGGCTGGATGCTGGCATGGGAATTGTGTATTTGGGATTGAAGCTCTAAAGCGTCACATTTAATAAGGCAAAAGATAGATTCATGGCTTCAAACATATGATCTTGCCTTGCTGTGAGTCTCTATATCTCTCTGCGTGCCTCTTTGTTGTGCTCATCCACTTGGCGTTGAAGGTCGAGGAACTAAGGACTATATATAGCTTCAGGCTGTGGTGTCTCCTCTGTTCCTTGCTCTCCTATTGTCGCATCCCCCTAAAACTCGTCGTCATTTGAAGTGTCTTCAGCCTCATCTTTCGAGGCTGATGGAAATACAAAGTTGACTCCCCTAGGATATGACTCGCCTCCGGGCCACACTTCATATCGCGCAATCATTCTGGAATCTAGTGTCTGAAGCGGCAACTGGGTGGTCTCATCATCGGACCATCTAACTCCCGCTTGCCTACACAACCCATAAATTAGTGATGGGTGTGGCAAGCTGTCCGAGAAATGTCCTCGTAAGCATCGTCGAATTAAAAAATTGATTATAGCCCCTTTATCGATGATGAAATCTTGCACAATCGCATATAAAAGTAATGCCTTATCTTTGGCCACATCGAACGTGTGTGTGGATGGAAACAACTTAGGACACAGGAATGCGTGCCATATCTTCCCATACCTACTGAGATCCTTACTGTGAAAAATAGTACCTTCTTTTCGACCTTTGATCCATGTGGTACTCGGCTTTGTCATTTCCTTCAGAATAGCCTCAACATCAGGATCATTATCACGTAAATGAGCGTACTGGCAATGTCTAGGCACTCGTAACTGGTAGTATGTGTTAATGGCGTCGGCACTGAAAGGAACTAACATACCCCATACAAAAGCATTGAAAGGGACCTTATCTTCCACATTAGCGTAGAATTCTTTCATCATTGACATGGTTTGGTGCCTACCCCCGCTTCGGTGTGAGTGCTTTTATCACCATATAGTCGTAACGGTCGGCGGCGGCGGCACTTATGAATTTCACTGGTTAAATGTCAGTGTTGGTGGTGTGGTCCCGGAACTCTCTCCACGCTGCCTGTTTAATGCCAGATTAGATGCCATTGAATTGGAGTTGATAAGTTTCACAAAATTTTCCTCCAAACTTCTCCTAAGAAATCTGACGAAAACTTAGCGTGCAATCCGTGCAATCCCCCCAAACTTAGTAAGTTTGCTTATAATATGGTGATAGATGTGGAGATAATTGCAAGAACAAAACACTCACTCTCAATTGCTATGAAAATTCACCCAAAAAGAATCCTTAACTTTGAACTTCTGAGTTGAGTTGAATGGATGTGGTTAGATTGGGTTGTGAGGGGATGGTTTTATAGAGATAGGGTGATGGAGATTTGTGAGCTGACGTAGTGGATTGAAGTAGTGGGTAAGTGCGTAAGTGTGCTAATGAAGTGGGATGATGGATATTAACTTGCCAAAACGTGGGTAGAGAGTGGATTGAAGTTGTATGGGGGTGGAGTTTTAGTTGGAGAATAAGTAGAAGAAGTTAACGTTGTGGTCACAATTGTGTGTAACTGCCGAACTTGTTGTTTCATATTCAGGACCCCCGCCCCGGCGGGGGGTAATACGCCTAAAAGGCCCGCCCCGGTGGGCATACATTCTGTTAATGCAGTCAAAACCCCCGCCCTGGCGGGGGTATTAAGCTTATAGGAGCCCGCCTCGGCGGGGGTGTGGTCTGCTAAAGTACCCTATTTTGTTCATCCCTTCCATCCAATTCCACTCCATGATATTGTTAAGCACCTAAAAAACCATTAAACATAATTGTGAGTAGATTTTGAGCAATGTTAAGCATGGTGGTAAGATTATCAAGAACAATACAACTTAAATAATTATTTAATGAACTTATTATATCCTAATTATTCTAAACTTATAATCTAACTAGCATGGATAGAAATACGAAGAATAAAAATACGATTGGGTTACCTCCCAATTAGCGCTTGATTTTAAGTCGTTCAGCCCGACTACTCCCTATTTATGGTGCGTTGGCTAGTGTGATTGCGATGACATCCGTGTTGCATTCGCCACCCCAATAATGCTTTAGCCTTTGACCGTTGACCTTGAACATTTCCAATGGATTCCTGCTGTAGAGTTCAACGGCGCCATGTGAGAAAACTCTTTTGATGGTATATAGACCCGACCACCTTGATTTTAGCTTCCCTGGGAACAACCTCAACCTTGAGTTGAACAATATCACTGATTGACCCGGTTCGAACGTTCTTTGTATGATTTTCTGGTCGTGCCATTTCTTGACCTTTTCTTTGTATAACTTAGAGTTCTCGTAAGCTTGAAGTTGGAATTCATCGAGCTCATTTAACTGAAGTAGTTTCTTTATACCCACGGCTGCTTGATCGAAGTTAAGTTTCTGGATTGCCGAGTAGACTTTATGTTGTAATTCCACACGTAGGTGACATACTTTCCCGTAGACCAACTGATATGGTGACGTACTAATTGGTATTTTATACACGGTTCGGTAGGCCCATAGTGCATCATCCAATCTGAGAGACCAGTCCTTTCTATTTGGGTTTACCACTTTTTCTAAGATTCTCTTCACCTCCCTGTTTGAAACTTCAACTTGCCTACTTATTTGGGGATGATATGCCGTCGCCACCTTATGGTTGACCCCATATTTTGCCATGAGAGCTGTAAATGATCTGTTGCAAAAGTTACTACCTTAATCACTTATAATAGCTCTTGGCGTGCCAAATCTTGTAAAAATATTCTTGTGCAAGAATTTAAGAACCACTTTGCCATCATTTATTGGTAGTGCTACGGCTTCAACCCATTTCGATACATAGTCAACTGCAAGCAATATGTACTGATTGTTGAATGAGGAAGGGAATGGGCCCATAAAATCCATGCCCCATACATCAAAAATCTCAACTTCTAAGATTTTTTGTAGTGGCATCTCATTCCTCTTCGATATATTACCCACCCTTTGACATCTATCACAACTTTTAACAAACTGGTGGGCATCCTTAAATAATGTAGGCCAATAAAACCCATCTTGAAGCACTTTTGCCGCTGTTCTCTCACTACTATAATGTCCCCCATATATAGATGAGTGACATTCGTGCAATATGTTCTTCACTTCGCTGTAGGGTACACACCTTCTAATCATCGTGTCGGCACACTATTTGAATAGGTATGGCTCATCCCACATGTACCACTTAACGTCATGTAGGAATTTCTTTTTCTGCTATCGTGTAAGATCTGGTGGAAGGATGTTGCTCACTAGATAGTTAGTGAAATCCGCGTACCATGAAAATTCCGTATTGATCCCAAATAGCAGCTCATTCAAAAATGACTCATTAATTACACATTTGTCATCTTCCTATTTACCCTGATTTTCCAGCCTAGATAAATGGCCTACAACTTGATTCTCTGTACCATTTATATCTTTTATTTTCAAATCAAATTCCTGTAGGAGAAGTATCCACCTGATAAGTCATGGCTTAACATCTTTCTTCAAAATTAAGTACCGAATGGCCAAGTGATCCGTATAAACTACTACATTTGTCCCGATCAAGTATGCCCGAAATTTTTCGAATGCATATACTATTGCAAGTAATTCCTTTTTCGTAGTTGTGTAATTTATTTGGGTCTCCGTAAATGTCTTACTTGCATAGTATATGGCATGAAATACCTTTTCTTGGCATTGACCCAAGAAAGCCCCAACCGCATAGTCACTTGCATCACACTTTAACTCGAAAGACATATTCCAATCCGGTGCGATAATAATTGGAGCTATAGTCAGTTTCTTCTTCAATAGCTCGAATGCCAACTTACAATCCTCATCAAACATAAAAACTGAATCCTTCTCTAAAATACCGCACAATGGTTTTTCAATTTTAGAGAAGTCTTTTATAAATCTCCTGTAAAACCCGACATGTCCCAGAAAGCTGCGGATTCCCTTAACTGAAGTTGGTGGTGGAAGCTTTTCAATCGTTTCCAGCTTTGCTTTATCAACCTCTAATCCTTTCGCCGAGACCTTGTACCCTAAAATTATTCATTCTTCAACCATGAAATGGTACTTTTCCCAGTTAAGTATCAAATTTGCTTATGCGCATCTCTTTAAAACATTCACCAAATTCTCTAGACAAGCATCAAAATCATCCCCATAAATAGAAAAGTCGTCCATGAAGACTTCCACATTTTTCTCCACCATGTCCAAGAAGATGGCCATCATACACTTTTGGAAGGTAGCGGGTGCATTACACAAGCTGAAGGACATTCTCCTGAATGCGAATGTGCCGTATGGGCACGTGAAAGTAGTCTTCTGTTGATATTCAGGAGTAATGACTATCTAATTATATCTTGAATACCCATCTAATAAGAAATAGTACTCGTGTCCCGCTAATCTCTCCAACATCTGATCGATAAAAGGTAGAGGAAAGGGGTCTTTGCGGGTTACCTTATTTAACTTTCTATAGTCCATGCAAACCCTCCAACCAGTCACTGTTCTTGACAGAATTAGCTCATTGTTATCATTTTGTACCATGATTATTCCTCCCTTTTTTGGCACACATTGAATCGGACTAACCCACTTACTGTCTGAAATTGAGTAGATGACTCCCGCATCTAACTATTTTAGGATTTCTTTTTTCACTACTTCTTTTATGATTGGGTTGAGCCGTCTTTGTTACTCCACTGTCGGCTTTGCATCCTCTTCCATCACAATTTTATGCATGTAAAAGGATGGGTTGATTCCTTTGATATCTGTAATTGACCATCCTATAGCCGATTTGTGTTCTCTAAGCACTCTCAGCAACTTATTTTCCTACAATTCGTTAAGTGCAACAGAAATAATAATAGGCAAAGAGTTAGAATTGCCTAAATATGCATACCTGAGGTGTTTAGGGAGTGGCTTAAGCTCAAGAGTCGGTGGCTCCTCCAATGAAGGTTTCATCCTTGTTGTGGCTCTTTCCTCCGTGTGTAATGGTTCAAAGGGTGCTTTGAATCTGCTAACTCATGGCAAGGAATCCAGCATTTGCAAGTAATCCACAAATTTCGGACCATCTAAATCTTCATCTCCCAATAATGTCGTTTCCAATGGATCATTAGCCAAACTTTTAACCATGTCTTCGCTGATTATCTGATCGATGACATCCATCCTGAAACACTGTTTTTCATCCGTGGGGAATTTCATGGCCTTGAAAACATTGAACTTTACTTCCTGATCTTGGACCCTCATAGTTAGTTCACCTTTTTGCACATCGATGAGAGTCCTTCCCGTAGCCAAGAATGGTCTCCCTAGGGTGATTGGGATATTCTTATCTTCCTCAAAATCTATCATTATGAAGTCTGCGGGGAATATAAATTTGTCAACCTTAACCAAAATTTCCTCCACAATGCCTCTTGGGTACGTAACTGACCTATCCGCCCACTGCAACGAGATGTTCGTAGGTTTTGGAGCTGGTAAATCCAATTATGTATAAACTGATAATGGCATAAGGTTCACACTTGCCCCCAAATCACATAAATACTTGTTGAATGCCATGTTCCCAATCGTGCACATGATGGTCAAACTCCCCGAATCTTTTAACTTTGGTGGCAACTTTCGCTGTAAAACTGCACTACACTTCTCGGTTAATGCCACCATTTCAAAATCTTCCAATTTCTTTTTCCTGGATAAAATCCCTTTCATGAATTTAGCATAATTTGGCATCTGCTCAAGGGCTTCAGCGAACGGAATATTAATCTGAAATTTCTTAAAAACTTCTAAAAATTTAGTGAATTGCTTATCCAATTTCTGTTTTTGAACCCTTTGCTGAAAAGGTGGGGGAGGATAAACAACTGGTTCGTTAACTGTTTTGCTCTCTTCCACTTGCTTTTCTTCCCCTTGTATGTCCTCAACCACCTTACTTTCACTTTCTTTATCATCTTCTTTTATAACCAAATTTTCTGTTTTCTGATCCTCAAGCTGTTTTCCACTTCTCAACATAATTGCCTGACATTGTTCATGATTACCTTTCGGATTTTTCTCTGTATCACTTGGTAATGTTCCTTGAGGCCTGTTATTCAATGTAAAAGCTATATATCCCATCTGATTTTCTAAATTCTTGGTGGCTATTTCTTGCGATTTCATAGCAATTGCTTGGTTTTTTATGGCTGCCTCTGTGACGCCCCCAAAATTAGGTATACATCACCCATCTTGGGTCGTCAGATACATAGTACAGAATACAAATACAACTGATTAATACATCTGTCGTGTACAATACGACAAAACATAAACTGTGAGTTTGAATACAAATATTATCTTCTAGAGAGTATTCATACTCAAAAGGAGTCCTCATTACATTTATTAACACACCATTACATAGAATAGTGAGGACTACTAACTAATACTATCATTCGGACCATCACTCCGTACCCCGACTTGTCCCAGCTACGTTCTCATTTCCTGAAGAGAACAGTGAAAGAAAGGGTGAGCTCAACTAGCCCAGTAAGAAATATTATGACTAAGATAATGCAGAATAAATTATCATTAGCCTTCAACAATGTTAAACTGATAAAATATAATAGACATCAAGTTTAACTGCAGCGGAACAAGCAATCCATTAAAAGAGTCAAGTAGAAAATAAACTCTACTATCTTTTATGATTTAAAAGGTTTTTTAACACTGCGATCGCTGAGACTCAGCTTAATAAAATAATCCACATCATCGAATCACCCCTGCACTACGGCCAAGGATATTCGTGTATTCATTAATGGTCATGATCATGCCAACAACTGTCCATCAATGCACTACGGGCCAATGAGGACTTTTACCACATCATTTGTAACATTACGGTCATGATTATACCGAATAATCCCTGGTCATAATCATACCAAGTCCATCTATGCACTACATGCCACAGATGACTTTCAACATTTTATAAACATGAGGATGATGACAATGATATAAGAATTCAATAAAACAAGTTCAAGAATTAATTTATCCAGGAATTAACAACGTCCAAATTGTCAACATGATACTGCATTGTGGAGTAAAATTCAAGAACGCTTAGAAGAATATTTTCTTGAAAAGATACTGGATGAAACGCAACTATCAAGGATATTCCACAAATTTCATGGAGTATAGAAATCAAAACTTAACCAACTGAGTACAATAAAGAATGGAATAACAAAAGAAATCACCATGCATGCGATAGACCGCACAGACAGGTTATTCCAATAGAATAATAAATAATGGAACCAGGTCCGGCGTAAACGCACAGACAGGATATTCCGACAGAATAATAAATAATGGAACCAGGTCCGGTGTAAAACACACAGACAGGATATTCCAACAGAATAATAATAAAACGGAACCAGGTCCGGTGTAAAACACACAGACAGGATGTTCCAACAGAATAATAAACGGAACCAGGTCCGGTGTAAAACACACAGACAGGATGTTCCAACAGAATAATAGAAGAATGTCACCAAGTATAGGGTAGACCGCGTATACTGGTTATTCCAACAGAATAATAACAAATGGAATAACAGAAGTTCTCTTCATGAATAGAAAAGAAATAATATTCCCTACCGTTTTAAAGAAGAGCTGAAGTAAGGAAGTAGTTAAGTAGCAGAATACTCTTCTTCTCTCTCTCTATAGTTTCTCTCTATAGTTTCTCTCTCTAGAGTTCAGTGAATTCGTAAGAAATAATGAAGGAATGAGCTTCTATTTATAGGAAAATGGAATGCATAGTAACTAATCCATGAACGGTCCAGATTGATTACTTTAATCTGATGGTCCATATTTAAAGAAAAATCTTTTAAATAAAATATAATATATTCTATTTATAGAATAACTTTAATAAAGTATTTTGTTTTATATAAAAAGATGTTTCTGTTTTATTACGTTAATAATACGAATAAAACAAAACGTCATTATCGCTAAATAATTCATATTATTAACTGACAATAATGGAATCAAACTGAGTGACTTCTCACATAAGCATTAATAATTAATACCGTGTGCTACTATGCAACCACACGTATTACTGTACTTTTACTACCGAGTAGTTCAACAGTATCAACGGTAAAACTTCCGCCGTTATTTTCATAAAGTATTTTTGTCGTTTTCTCAATCCGACAATAATTCCGTTGTGGGGTCCACCACTAATTGTACCGTCGTACGGATATTCCCCGACAAAAAGAATATTCTCCGACCAATTGAATATAATATGACAACTTGCATACTTTGCAAAATTTATAAATACTACCCATAACTATTATATCAAATCCACACATTAATATAAAAAAAATTATTTCGAGAAAAATTAAATATTTATTCATAAAATCTGGGGTTTCACAATCTCCCCTCCTTATAGAATTTCGCCCTCGAAATTTACGTACGTACTTGGTATGCCGAACATGTGAGGATACCTTGACTTCACTTCAAATTCTAACTCTTGAGGTATAACCTTTAAGCATCGAATATGATCCTTCTTATCCAAGATGTTAACACATATCTCCTCATACGTTAAATCTTTCGCTATTTCGTCCGGTTCTAAATTAATAATGCGGTTCGGGTCGTCCACATATTTACGGAACATCGATACGTAAAAAAATATTCTGAACACGCAACATACTTGGCGGTAAAACGAGTCTATAGGCCACAGTTCCTACTTCATCGAGGATTTCAAATGGGCCAATTAAATCGAGAGTTGAGATTTCCTCTCTTCGTCGATTCTTGCTTCTAGAATAACGCCCTCTTGAACCTTCTTCTTCACATTTATCAGCTCTTAGTATGTAGCTTGAGCGGCTTTAACTTTATCGATTAAAGTCGATTTTAATCGTATATTCGTTATCTTCACGTGGGTTCGAATATTCACACTTGTAACCGTATACGATCTTCTACACAACGCGTCAGCTACCACGTTCACTTTTCCACGATGTTATTGAATGGTACGATCGTAATCTTCAACAGCTCGAGCCAACGTCTTTGGCGCATAATACGTTCGTTTTAGTTGAAGAAATATTTGAGGGTTTAAGAAATAGGTTTTGTACTGGGGTCAATACAAAATTCAATTTTACGCTCTGGGGTAGGCTAAGAAGTCTTCAAGAATACATCAAGAAATTTATTAACAATAGAAATATCGTTCAAAACTGTGACCCTCATCCAAGACTTGGATAACACGTCACATTGATACCTATCAACTTGCCATCATCATTTACAACGTCTCCTACGGAAAGTCTAGCTTCGGTGCATTCCACACCAGGAAGTCAACAGCGAAAGGAACGGGGATTTTTACTTATGGCTTGATATGACAATGATTGACTTTAGTGGTTTGGTTACTTTGAATTTGCATAACAGGTTGGTTAGGAATATGAAAGCTAACAACCTTACGAGAAGCATGATGAGTAGTGAACCAATCGTTTCAAAAAATCACATCAAAGGCAAGTATTTTCAAAGAGATAAGATCGACAGGTAACGTGAAAGTGTTGATTTGAACAAGATTTATAAATAGTAGAGGTAACGAAGGTTTCTCCCAACTAAGTTTAAATAGACATATCAAAGTCTAAGTTCTCCGGAGTTAACTTCAAACATTTAACACAACTAGGTGAAATAAAAGAGTGAGTAGAACCGGTATCTAACACGGTATAGACTTCGCAAGAGTTTATGACTAACATACCCGTGATAATTTTATTCAGGTTCCTCGTCACGAAAAAAAAATGCTCTCTCTTAAACTACTGGCTTTGGCTTTTCTGGGACGGTCTTTGGTGCCTCCATCCTATCTGAACTTGTCTTCGGTGAACGACAAAATCGGGCTAAGTGACCTTCTCTTCCACAATTATAGCATGCTTTAGACGGCATCACGCAGTTTGGACTGATGTGCCCCTCCCCTCCGCATTTGAAACATATGATAGGTGATCGTTCTCCTTCCTTAACGACAGGTGCTGGTGCTGACATCTTTCCATCATTGTTGAATCTCCTCTTCTTAAAATGTTCATTCTTATTGTTTTGGCCCTGATTACCACCGAAGTGGTTACCATTTCTGGCCTGTTGATTCCCTCCACGCTTGTTGTCACCGCTTCGATGACTGCTCTCACTAGTATTATCATTTTGCCGGCTGCTCTCTTTTGGTTGCGTTATCTCGTTATCGCGCTCCACCAACTGAGCCCTATTTACAACATCTGAATACAAACACAGTTTATGAGAAACAAGATGTTGACGTATCTCAGGTTTCAAACCTCGTAAAAACATTCGCGTCATTCGCTCTTCATTATCCACCAAGTGGGACGCAAACCGGGACAACTCAGCAAACTTGGCTTCGTACTGCGACACGGTCATGTTGTTTTGCTCCAATTTGATGAACTCCACCTCCTTCATGTGACGAATACTCTCGGGAAAGTATTTGTCGTTAAACAGATCTTGGAACTTCTCCCAAGACATCTTCAGTGCGGCAGGTTGAGTACGCTTTATCGATTCCCACCAGTAATCTGCCTCTCCTCGCAACATAAAGGCGGCAAAGGGAACCTTTTGCTCCTCGGAGCAACCCAAGACATCAAATATCTTGGTGATCTGCTTTATCCATGTTTCAGCTACAAGTGGTTTGGGTTCTCCCTTAAACTCCGGTGGTCCCAGCTCCTTAAACTGTTTAGCGGTGACCGCCTGAGAGTTTCCAGTATTTCCACCTACGTTGTGGACAGGAGCCGCTTTCACCTGTTGTTGCATGAATTGCATAAAGCCTCTGAACATTTGATCATTCATCATTTGGTCAGTGTTGTTGTTTGCATGAGGATTGACACCTTCCTGATGCACATTATCATGATTATTGATGTGTGGTGAATCAACAGTCGTCTGTGCTCCATTGCTATTCTCAACATTCTCGGATGCCATTTTCAGATACTGCCACAAAATAAAAATTAATTGATATGTCATATATTATCCTTATGTTATGACCGACCAATTAAATACCATGCAAATAAACTTAGGTAGGTCATACTAGCGAAGGAATTCCCCGTCTCTCCCCTCCTAGTTCTATTCTCACATCCTAGCCAGGGATCATATCCCTAAGCTTTGATACCAACTGTGACGCCCCCAAAATTAGGTATACATCACCCATCTTGGGTCGTCAGATACATAGTACAGAATACAAATACAACTGATTAATACATCTGTCGTGTACAATACGACAAAACATAAACTGTGAGTTTGAATACAAATATTATCTTCTAGAGAGTATTCATACTCAAAAGGAGTCCTCATTACATTTATTAACACACCATTACATAGAATAGTGAGGACTACTAACTAATACTATCATTCGGACCATCACTCCGTACCCCGACTTGTCCCAGCTACGTTCTCATTTCCTGAAGAGAACAGTGAAAGAAAGGGTGAGCTCAACTAGCCCAGTAAGAAATATTATGACTAAGATAATGCAGAATAAATTATCATTAGCCTTCAACAATGTTAAACTGATAAAATATAATAGACATCAAGTTTAACTGCAGCGGAACAAGCAATCCATTAAAAGAGTCAAGTAGAAAATAAACTCTACTATCTTTTATGATTTAAAAGGTTTTTCAACACTGCGATCGCTGAGACTCAGCTTAATAAAATAATCCACATCATCGAATCACCCCTGCACTACGGCCAAGGATATTCGTGTATTCATTAATGGTCATGATCATGCCAACAACTGTCCATCAATGCACTACGGGCCAATGAGGACTTTTACCACATCATTTGTAACATTACGGTCATGATTATACCGAATAATCCCTGGTCATAATCATACCAAGTCCATCTATGCACTACATGCCACATATGACTTTCAACATTTTATAAACATGAGGATGATGACAATGATATAAGAATTCAATAAAACAAGTTCAAGAATTAATTTATCCAGGAATTAACAACGTCCAAATTGTCAACATGATACTGCATTGTGGAGTAAAATTCAAGAACGCTTAGAAGAATATTTTCTTGAAAAGATACTGGATGAAACGCAACTATCAAGGATATTCCACAAATTTCATGGAGTATAGAAATCAAAACTTAACCAACTGAGTACAATAAAGAATGGAATAACAAAAGAAATCACCATGCATGCGATAGACCGCACAGACAGGTTATTCCAATAGAATAATAAATAATGGAACCAGGTCCGGCGTAAACGCACAGACAGGATATTCCGACAGAATAATAAATAATGGAACCAGGTCCGGTGTAAAACACACAGACAGGATATTCCAACAGAATAATAATAAAACGGAACCAGGTCCGGTGTAAAACACACAGACAGGATGTTCCAACAGAATAATAAACGGAACCAGGTCCGGTGTAAAACACACAGACAGGATGTTCCAACAGAATAATAGAAGAATGTCACCAAGTATAGGGTAGACCGCGTATACTGGTTATTCCAACAGAATAATAACAAATGGAATAACAGAAGTTCTCTTCATGAATAGAAAAGAAATAATATTCCCTACCGTTTTAAAGAAGAGCTGAAGTAAGGAAGTAGTTAAGTAGCAGAATACTCTTCTTCTCTCTCTCTATAGTTTCTCTCTATAGTTTCTCTCTCTAGAGTTCAGTGAATTCGTAAGAAATAATGAAGGAATGAGCTTCTATTTATAGGAAAATGGAATGCATAGTAACTAATCCATGAACGGTCCAGATTGATTACTTTAATCTGATGGTCCATATTTAAAGAAAAATCTTTTAAATAAAATATAATATATTCTATTTATAGAATAACTTTAATAAAGTATTTTGTTTTATATAAAAAGATGTTTCTGTTTTATTACGTTAATAATACGAATAAAACAAAACGTCATTATCGCTAAATAATTCATATTATTAACTGACAATAATGGAATCAAACTGAGTGACTTCTCACATAAGCATTAATAATTAATACCGTGTGCTACTATGCAACCACACGTATTACTGTACTTTTACTACCGAGTAGTTCAACAGTATCAACGGTAAAACTTCCGCCGTTATTTTCATAAAGTATTTTTGTCGTTTTCTCAATCCGACAATAATTCCGTTGTGGGGTCCACCACTAATTGTACCGTCGTACGGATATTCCCCGACAAAAAGAATATTCTCCGACCAATTGAATATAATATGACAACTTGCATACTTTGCAAAATTTATAAATACTACCCATAACTATTATATCAAATCCACACATTAATATAAAAAAAATTATTTCGAGAAAAATTAAATATTTATTCATAAAATCTGGGGTTTCACAATCTCCCCTCCTTATAGAATTTCGCCCTCGAAATTTACGTACGTACTTGGTATGCCGAACATGTGAGGATACCTTGACTTCACTTCAAATTCTAACTCTTGAGGTATAACCTTTAAGCATCGAATATGATCCTTCTTATCCAAGATGTTAACACATATCTCCTCATACGTTAAATCTTTCGCTATTTCGTCCGGTTCTAAATTAATAATGCGGTTCGGGTCGTCCACATATTTACGGAACATCGATACGTAAAAAAATATTCTGAACACGCAACATACTTGGCGGTAAAACGAGTCTATAGGCCACAGTTCCTACTTCATCGAGGATTTCAAATGGGCCAATTAAATCGAGAGTTGAGATTTCCTCTCTTCGTCGATTCTTGCTTAAACAGTAAATTAGTTCGTCATCAATGAAAAAAATACTGAGTTAATTAAAGATAACATCCTTCCAATTACAAATAATGAACTAAAGAAGAAGAAATAATTCAGAACACCCTTCTCTTTAGTCCAATATGCAATTGATATGAAAATCCTCTTCAAAATCTACACTCCAATGCTTGCTCCAAAATCTGTCTTCAATCAATGTTAATTGCCTTGTGTTGTGTCTCTCTTCAAATCTTGTTATTAGATGTAATATATCTAGCTAAGACATGCATTTCGACTACAAATCCACGCCTATAAGAACCCGAATTTTTAGAATTTATTAAATAAGAATTTAATGAATAAAATTATTAAGTGTGAAATGGGTTCGAATAAAAACATTAATGTATAATCTTCATTTTCTTGTGTATGTGCACTAATAAGTGGTACGACTATAATATTGGTTAATTGATAGTTGAGAGTTATATTATAGAATAATATAATGTGTATGTTAAACCTTAAATAACTATGGTAATATAGTAAAATGTTTAATTTACTTAAGTAAAGGAGTGAATTAATATATGTGTTGATTATGTGATACTTTATATATATTACTTAGAATGGTAATATGTGAGAAAGTCTAATGTACGAATAACGTTAAATATATATACGTTATTAAAGGGAGACATAAATCATTATATCTTTGAATGAATATTTAATATTTGAAGAAGTTGTTTTGGGAACAATTTATAGAGGGAGAGAAATAATAATTATATATTTCTAATAAAGGATATTAAAATAATTTCTAATATTGAGTTATTTTAATAAAAGGAGGAAATGTTATTTTTTTTAATAATAATATTACCTTATGTATTTTTGTATGAGGTATGATTAATAATATAGTAAATATATTAAAACGTATTTACTATATGTAAATAATTGATGGAAACAATTTATTGTAATAGAAAATAAACTTATTATCTATTTTCTATATATAATATATGTACATGTGTTGTACATATAGTTAATTGATATTATATTAAGAATAATATCTTGAGACAATAAGCAAATTAATTTCTAAATGTCTTTATTCGGAGAAAACATAATATTTATGACAAAATACATAATTTCTAATGTACTTTCAAGGGAGTTAATTAATGAAAGAAAACTAAGTTATTTTAATATATTAAATAACTTAGGTTATTATTTTATCGTGGATGTTATCATTTAAATAATTAATAGAGTATATATTAATTATTATAAGCGTAAAGGTTATACTTATAATTAATTGAGGTACTTTAGCATTTAAATACTTGAGTCACACAAATATTATATTGAAAGAATAATAAGTGTGGAGAATGAGAGAAGCTTAAGATCGACTTGTGAAATATGCCTTGTGTGGCACAGTGATGGGATATATTAATGATGATATTAATTAACGAAGGATTTATTAAGTGAACAATTAATCTATATTAATTGTTAATTGTTGTTAATTATTATCGTAGAATATTAATTAATTATTATAGTATGTTGCTACAACTAGTAATAGTGTAATAATAAGAAAATTAATTATGAATATAATCGAAAATTGTATTGATGAGGAATGAGATATATTGTCTTGTAATATTGTTATGGACAATATACTAGTATCTAGTAATTATTTGATGGTATTGAATTATTATTATTGTGAGTGAGAGCATGATACTAAGTATATTGGTTATAAATATTATAAGACTTATATTTACTGTGATAATTAACCATATAAACGCTAATCAATTGTTATAGAGATTAATAATTGATTTACGAGGAATGGATTAATTAATACTATTAGTTAATTGATAAGATACGTAATTTATTAATTTCTATGTGCAAGTATGATATATTAAAAGTATAACGTATGGTAGTTAACTATATATTATACGAAGTGTAAAGTGTGGTGTGGCTATATTTTATAGAAACCATATATTAAGATTTATTAATCTATATCAGATGAAACGTTGTGATTGGACATATTAAAAGTATATGATATGAATACATCATGAAATCTGTATGTGGCAATGTTAGTCGGTGAACATCAAAATAGTACATCACAAGTATATTGTAAACATTTATTAATTAATAAAATTTAATAATAAAGGAGACAATATAATGTGATAATACCCGATAGAATTATATCCGGTAGGATGAGATATATATAGATGATATATGATACA
This sequence comes from Panax notoginseng, assembly GCA_016801055.1. Taxonomy (NCBI): domain Eukaryota; kingdom Viridiplantae; phylum Streptophyta; class Magnoliopsida; order Apiales; family Araliaceae; genus Panax; species Panax notoginseng. The sequence continues at coordinate 41,682,465 of CM029018.1, read as the reverse complement.
TTGTAATTAGAAATTACATTTGTAATTTAATTATAACCTAAGTTATATGGGAGGAATAGTATACATATATTATATAGCTTAGTGTACTTATTATATGACTAAGAGTTGGGCATAAATGATTTATACTTACAAGTTGCTGAGGTTTGTTTGTCCCATATTAAGTGTCCAATTGCTCTTCCTTTTCTCATTCACGTGAACTCTATAGACTAGTCTACTCTTCCCTCATTTTCATCAAAGTGTAGCAAATAATTTCAAGGGGAATGGGCAACATGATAGGATTCACCAACCACTCACCAACTCTTCCTTAACCATATTACAATTCTCATTCTCGTTGGTTTGAATTAGGGAGCAAAGCTATGGACTGCGTTTTGGGACTTCTATATATAGAGCATTCCATTCTCCCTCATTACACTTGTTGAGATTCTAAGCTGAGTTTATATATGTAAGTGAATTGAGAGTGAGTGTACTGGTATTGAAGGAGAGTTGTATAGCATCAATTGTTTCACAGAGGTATAATTTCTATATTTTCCCACTCATGTTCATCAATGGAAATTTTTGTTAATTCATGCTAATTAGATGTTGATTGGTTTGGAAAATAGTTGTTAATCGATATATAACCATTATAAACATGTTAGAGCCATTATGAAGCATGTTTAGATTCGAATTGCTGTGAAAATTCTGAGATGGGTTGTTAAAACTGCCGAAATAGTCAAGCTCTCTTGTCTGGAAAGGGAGCCGCGCGGCCACGCGTCTCCTTAGTACAAATGTGGCGCGGCCGCGCCCTTCTGCAAAATTAGTTTCTAGTTTCTATTAGGTACTGTTATGTGCTAGCATGTGGTATATCATTAGAACAAGCATGTACACATAAATAACATGTATATATGAGTATCATGACATGACATAAGCATGATAATATAAATTATTGATGAAGAACTTATAGTTTTATACTGAAATTTATAGTTTTTAATATGAACTTTAATACATGTGTTCTGACCTTGTAAGCGCATTTGTATGACTTAGACATGCATAAGAGTTGGTATTAACTTATAGTATGTGTTCATGAACTTTCATGGCCATGTTAGTCCATACTATGGAAGGAAAACGTATGATTTTAAAATAAAACTTATGGTCTTGGATTTGAACCTTGACGCCTACATAGCATGTATATATTCTGATTTTGTGAACGTAGTCATGTGGCCTATATTGACATGAAAGGCATGTTTAAAGTGTTGAGCTCACACTAGCATACATGATTAAAGACTACATTGATTTCAGAAGATAAACTTAGAGTTTTTGGACGTATATATAGGATGTCCACATTCCGATCATTTGAGCATGTATAAGTGACTTGTATAGGTGCTCTAACACATAAGAGTCGTGGTTACGAGGCACTTGCAATGTACTAAGTTACCTTGTTAACTTAGTGCAATTTTTATAAAAAATTTAGAATGTGTAAGATGATAGCATCAAACACTGTGTGAGTTACATTTTGATCATGCGAGCATGTATATTAAGATCCATTATTCCTATAGACATGTTGGCATAAGCATCATGTGATGAAACCTGGATTTCACCTATGCGCGCATATTCAAGGAAATAAATTTCTAAAGCATAGACTATGTGATTAAGTATACATGTGTATTATAAGCACGAGCAACTACTTAGTATTGTTTAAGCTTGTTATATGATAACATGACCTTAGTAGTTGACCTTGAAGCATGGACTTGAATTACTTAAGGTATATGAAAGTCCGACATGAAAACCATGTGACTTTGAATTGGATTTGAATGAGCATGCTAGGTTTTAAAACTTGAGTTAAATGCCCTTATAAACGTGTATACATGAGGAACATAATAGCCTTGCATGACTAGTTTAAGTATGACAAGGATTTTGAAAAGGTGAAACTTAGAAAGTTGAATGTAAGGGTTTCGATAAGGTTTGAGAAACGTAAGAGCAATATAGATTACATATTTATGAGTTTTAAATATGTGTCAAACACTTAGATAGTTAAGTGTGTTAATATTGATATTAAGTGTGGTTAAGGTATAACTATACATACCTAACGACACTAAGTGTATGATAGGAAAGTGAAACAAGGTTCTAAGAACCAAGATAGAAAACAATGTAATACTTATTATTATATTGAGAATATATGGAAGTGTATAACTGATGAGGGTGATCTCTACGATTAATATAACTGTGTAGGATTACACGAAGTGCATATATCTATAAACAGTTAAGTCGTAGTTTTTAAACTACGCATCAGGAAAGTCTTTTAGTTCCTATTTGATATATGAAGTCGATAACTGTTAGTTGAATTATATTATGTTGTGATGATGTGAACTTATATATGAACTGTATATGAGATATGTATGAGATTGAAAGTTGATCTTTGATGATAAGCTTGTTATGTGAGAAGTAACATGCGTAGTAAAGATAAGTGGACTATAAAGGCATGAACTGTGTATAATGTTATATGCTATGTGATGCATAAAAACTGTTAGAATTGCTGAGCTGTCGAGCTCACTCTTGCAAATAACCACTTTTGCAGGCTAAGGATTCACGGTAAAGATTACATGCTTCTTGATTGATAAAGTAGATAGTTTCGCAACGAAGGATACTATTTAGATTATTACTTGAACCATGTTTAGGTTCTAGGAGTGTACCTGATATATACTTACGATGTGTAATACATGTTAAGTTGTAAAGTTGTACTATGTGATACATAGAGAAATTCGAATCGAGATGTAAAGATTTATACGGAAATAGAATAATGTGAATCATAGAATAATTTAATTCAGGGATTTATAATTGATTCAAGTTAAGATATCAATAAAAGATTATTTTTCAAGGGAGATTGAAAAAGTTTAAATTATTCCGCATATTTATACAACATCGAATGTGATGTAATACAGGAATAGTAAATGACCAAGATTTAAAACTTATAAAAGTTTGGGGTCATTGTGTAGATCCTGGAAATGGAATGAATTTATATTCTAAATTGTAATAAGTAAAGTTATATTCATTAAGTTATGAATGAAAAATATAAATAGTTTGACAATAGTAGTATCGTGGCGGACTAGATCCGAGTTTCGAAGGGACCTGGATTTGGGGGCGTCACATGTTGGTATCAAAGTTGTAGGTTATAAACTTAGGTAAGTGTACCTTAGGCCATAACCTAAGAGAGAGAGAGAGAGATAAAGATAAAAATGTATAAGTGAAGATTCAAAGAATAATCTTGAAGTATCTAGAGAATGAGAATTCAGGAGTTTCCTAACTCCGATAATAAAAATGTTAAGATGGTGTCTATATGACAAAGATAATAAGAATGAACTCGAGTGGAGTTTTGTTGATAATAGGGAAAGAACCTTAAGGTAAATTGATGATCACGACGTGATCGGATTGAGCTGTGAAGTGATAAATAGTCTGTAACGACTAAGTGTGTATATCTTGATGCTATAAGAGACTGTACTGTGAAATGGTACGATGTGAACTCATGAGGAGTTGTATGTGATGAGATACGAAGAATTCGTATAGAGCAAAGAGCAAGTTAAGAGTGAAATAGAGTTAAGTGGGATTTCAATTGAGGACTTATGTCAGCAGCTGATTTGTTTGATTCCTTGTTGTGGGCGGGTAATTGTACTTGGTGTAAAAACCACTTAGTTTCTGGCACTGATAATCATTGAAATGTATGTGTCGCGCTATTTGCTATGTACATGTTGAGAAGGTAAATCTTTTTTCATGTGTATAACAGATAGATAGGTTATAGTTAGAGAATATAAGGTTAAGTTACGAGTTCTTAAAACTCATACTTATGGTACGTTCGTGACTCATAATTATATGAATTATTTTTTAACCCCTCAGCGAATGGACGCCTATGGTCGGACTAGGATAAGTTCTTAAACTCATATGATTATGGAAAGTTCCTGAACTTGCAAAGCGTGGTAAGTTTGATGAACTATACTGGGAATAGAAAACTTCTGAGGTAAGAATTAAGAAATTCTGGTATAGTAAGCATTGATGGTGTCAGAGAGTGATAGAATGAAGAAATGAAGTAACGATTGGAGTTGATGGAGAAACATGGATTTTCTAAATCTTCTAGCTCTGCTGGATTTTCAAAATTAATTGACTTCGTGCTGATGTTTGCACTTCTGTTTTCTTGAAAAACATTGGATCCTGTGATTGAACCAAAGATGTTTAAAAATAATACCATTATTCGTATATCTAAGCTATTTGTTTTGGCTAAGACAAAAATAATATGAAAATCTTTCAAAATGTATTTTGACCATGTGCATCATTTGATATGGTGTATGATGGTAAACGATGAAGTCATCAATGCAATCGAACCTAGTGTCGGAAGTGATCGTAAGATCGTCAGCCCATTACGGTAAGATGTATTATGGTAAAGTCACAAAATAACGGAATCTTCAACGTTCTATTAAGTGGGTGCAACATTTTGACGTTATAAAACAATTTTTGGTTTTCTTTCAAATTATGGAAAGTTGACTAAATTATTTCGATTGATGTCCGAATTGTTGATAAAAGTCTAAGCTATTTGATTCGCTAGACGACTGTTGAAAAATATTTGTGAAATTCAAACATTCTTGAGTATTTGTGCCGAACCATATTGCTCTGGTGCGGATTCAGGTGTTAAAAAGCTGAGGTGAACAACCCTATTAGGGGACATGTTTTCGGGGACAACGGTTCCGAGCGTAACGCATGTAGTCGTTACAAAACACTGCGTTACGGCCCAACGTAGTGGTGCAATAGGCTGGCCACCTAGTGTACGTTTGGAGGGTGTTTTCAGTCTTTGAGATTGATAAACACTCTAGTTTGCAGTGTGAAGGATTGTGTTGAAGCACTAGTAAACCTAGAGAAAAGTTCACGGTCTTGTAACCCCTCAACATAATTTGGAATCTAAGAATTTTTCATACTACTTCCCGATTATTGAAAAATTGTGGAAGATTCTTATTCTTCTGAAGGATAAATGTAGTAAGTAGAATGTTCCTTAGAAAGGAGAATGTGGTAGAATGCAAGTGATCAATTTATAATAAAACTTCCGAAAAGAGAATGGATAAAATTATTCAAAAAGAATATGCAATAATCGGAATAGCACCGAGTAGAGGAATTTTCGGTGATTCCGAGGACGGAATCCTTGTAAGGGGGAGCGGATGTAAGAACCCGGATTTTCAGAAATTATTAAATAAGAATTTAATGAATAAAATTCTTAAGTATGAAATGGGTTCGAATAAACACATTAATGTATAATCGTCATTTTCTTGTGTATGTGTACTAATAACTGGTATGATTATAATATTGGTTAATTGATAGTTGAGAGTTATATTATAGAATAATATAATGTGTATGTTAATCCTTAAATAACTATGGTAATATAGTACAAGGTTTAATTTACTTAAGTAAATGAGTTAATTAATATGTGTGTTGATTATGCGATACTTTATATATATTACTTAGAATAGTAATATGTGAGAAAGCCTAATGTACGAATAACGTTAAATATATATACGTTATTAAAGGGAGACATAAATCATTATATCTTTGAATGAATATTTAATATTTAAAGAAATTGTTTTGGGAACAATTTATAGAGGGAGAGAAATAATAATTATATATTTCTAATAAAGGATATTAAAATAATTTCTAATATTGAGTTATTTTAATAAAAGGAGGAAATGTTATTTTATTTTTTGAATAATAATATTACCTTATGTATTTTTGTATGAGATATGATTAATAATATAGTAAATATATTAAAACGTATTTGCTATATGTAAATAAATTGATGGAAACAATTTATTGTAATAGAAAATAAACTTATTATCTATTTTCTATATATAATATATGTACATGTGTCGTACATATAGTTAATTGATATTATATTAAGAATAATATCTTGAGACAATAAGCAAATTAATTTCTAAATGTCTTTATTTGGAGAAAATATAATATTTATGACAAAATACATAATTTCTAATGTATTTTCACGGGAGTTAATTAATGAAAGAAAACTAAGTTATTTTAATATATTAAATAACTTAAGTTATTATTTTATCGTGGATGTTATCATTTAAATAATTAATAGAGTATATATTAATTATTATAAGCGTATATGTTATACTTATAATTAATTGAGGTAGTTTAGCATTTAAATTCTTGAGTCACACAAATATTATATTGAAAGAATAATAAGTGTGGAGAATGGGAGAAGCTTAAGATCGAGCTTGTGAAATATGTCTTGTGTGGCACAGTGATGAGATAAATTAATGATGATATTAATTAATGAATGATTTATTAAGTGAACAATTAATCTATATTAATTGTTAATTGTTGTTAATTATTATCGTAGAATATTAATTAATTATTATAGTATGTCGCTACGGCTAGTAATAGTGTAATAATAAAAAAATTGATTATAAATATAATCGGAAATTTTATTGATGAGGAATGAGATATATTGTCTTATAATATTGTTATGGACAATATACTAATATCTAGTAATTATTTGATAGTATTGAATTATTATTATTGCGAGTGATAGCATGATAATAAGTATATTGGTTATAAATATTATAAGATTTATATTTACTGTGATAATTAACCATATAAACGCTAATCAATTGTTATAGAGATTAATAATTGATTTACGATGAATGGATTAATTAATACTATTAGTTAATTGATAAGATAAGTAATTTATTAATTTCTATGTGCAAGTATGCGATATTAAAAGTATAACGTATGGTAGTTAACTATATATTATACGAAGTGTAAAGTGTGGTTTGACTATACTATATAGAAACCATATATTAAGATTTATTAATCTATATCACATGAAACGTTGTGATTGGACATATTAAAACTATATGATATAAAAACATCATGAAATGTGTATGTGACAATGTAAGTGGGTGAACATCAAAATAGTACATCACAAGTATATTGTAAACACTTATTGATTAATAAAATTTAATAATAAAGGAGACAATGTTATGTGATAATACCCGATAGAATTATATCCGGTAAGATGAGATATATATGGATAATATATCATACATTGTAATTAGAAATTACATTTGTAATTTAATTATAACCGAAGTTATATGGGAGGAATGGTATACATATATTATATAACTTAGTGTACTTAATATATGACTAAGAGTTGGGCATAAATGATTTATACTTACAAGTTGCTGAGGTTTGTTTATCCTATATTAAGTATCCAATTGCTCTTCCTATTCTCATACACGTGAACTCTAGAGACTAGCCTACTCTTCTGTCATTTTCATCAAAGTGTAGCAACTAATTTCATGGGGAGTGGGCAACATAATGGGATTCACCAACCACTCACCAACTTTTCCTTAACCATAATACAATTCTCATTCCCGTTGGTTTGAATTAGGGAGCAAAGCTATGGACTGTGTTTTGGTTCTTCTATATATAGAGCATTTCCTTCTCCCTCATTACACTTATTGAGATTCTAAGTTGAGTTTGTATATGTAAGTGAATTGAGAGTGAGTGTACTAGTATTGAAGGAGAGTTGTATAGCTTCAATTGTTTCACAAAGGTATAATTTCTATATTTTCCCACTTATGTTCACCAATGACAATTTTTGTTGATTCTTGCTAATTAGATGTTGATTGGTTTGGAGAATAGTTGTTAATCGATATATAATCATTATAAACACGTTAGAAGCATTATGAAGCATGTTTAGATTCGAATTGCTGTGAAAATTCTGAGATGGGTTGTTAAAACTACCGAAGCCGTCAAGCTCTCTGGTCTGGAAAGGGAGCCACGTGGCAACGCGTCTCCCTAGAACAAATGTGGCGCGGCCGCGCCCCTCTACAAAATCAGTTTCTAGTTTCTGTTAGGTACTGTTATGTGCTAGAATGTGGTATTTCATTAAAACAAGCATGTACACATAAATAACATGTATATATGAGTATCATGACATGACATAAGCATGATAATATACATTATTGATGAAGAACTTATATTTTTAAAATGAAACTTATAGTTTTTAATATGAACTTTGTTACATATGTTCTGACCTTATAAGTGCATTTGTATGACTTAGACATGCATATGAGTTGGTATTAACTTATAGTATGTGTTTATGAACTTTCATGGCCATGTTAGTCCATACTATGGATGGAAAACGTATGATTTTAAAATAAAACTTATGGTCTTGGATTTGAACTTTGACGCCTACATAGCATGTATATATTCTGATTTTGTGAACGTAGTCATGTGGCCTATATTTACATGAAAGGCATGTTTAAAGTGTTGAGCACACACTAGCATACATGATTAAAGACTACATTGATTTTAAAAGATAAACTTAGAGTTTTTGGACGTATATATAGGATGTCCACATTTCGATCATTTGAGGACGTATAAGTGACTTATATAAGTGCTCTAATACATAAGAGTCGTGTTTACGAGGCACTTGACATGTACTAAGTTACCTTGTTGACTTAGTACAATTTTTATGAAAATTTTAGAATGTGTAAGATGATAGCATCAAACACTGTGTGAGTTACATTGTGATCATTCGAGCATGTATATTAAGATCCATTATTCCTATAGACATGTTGACATAAGCATCATGTGATGAAACCTGAATTTCACCTACGCACGCATATTCAAGTTTACATGTGTATTATAAGCACGAGCACACCTACTTAGTATTATTTAAGCTTTTATATGATAACATGACCTTAGTACTTAACCTTGAAGCATGGACTTGAATTACTTAAGGTATATAAAAGTCTGACATGAAAACCATGTGACTTTGAATTGGATTTGAATGAGCATGCTAGGTTTAAAAACTTGAGTTAAATGCCCTTATAAACGTGTATACATGAGGAACATAATAGCTTTGCATGACTAGTTTAAGTATGGCAAAGATTTTGAAAAAGTGAAACTTAGAAAGTTGAATGTAAGGGTTTTAATAAGGTTTAAGAAATGTAAGAGCAATATAGATTACATATTTATGAGTTTTAAATATGTGTCGAACTCTTAGATAGTTAAGTGTGTTAATTTTGATATTAAGTGTTGTTAAGGTATAACTATACGTACCTAACGACACTAAGTGTACGATAGGAAAGTGAAACAAGGTTCAAAGAACCAAGATAGAAAACAATGTAATACTTATTATTATATTGAGAATGTATGGAAGTGTATAACTGATGAGGGTGATCTCTATGATTAATATAACTTTGTAGGATTACACGAAATGCAGATATCTATAAACAGTTAAGTCGCAGTTTTTAAACTACGCATCGGGCAAGCCTTTAAGTTCCTATTTGATATATGAATTCGATAACTGTTAGTTGAATTATATTATGTTGTGATGATGTGAACTTATATATGAACTGTATATGAGATATGTATGAGATTGAAAGTTGATTTTTGATGATATGCTTGTTATGTGAGAAGTAACATGCGTAGTAAAGATAAGTGGACTATAAAGGTATGAACTTTGTATAATGTTATATGTTATGTGATGCATGAAAACTGTTAGAATTACTGAGCTGTCGAGCTCACTCTTGCAAATAACCACTTTTACAGGTTAAGGATTCACAAAAAAGATTACGTGCTTCTTGGTTTATAAAAGTAGATAGTTTCGCAACGAAGGATACAATTTAGATTATTACTTGAACCATGTTTAGGTTCTAGGAGTGTACTTGATATATACCTACGATGTGTAATACATGTTAAGTTGTAAATTTGTATTATGTGATACATAGAGAAATTCGAATCGAGATGTAAAGATTTATACGAAAATACAATAAAGTGAATCATAGAATAATTTGATTCAAGGATTTATAATTGATTCAAGTTAAGATATCAATAAAAGATTATTTTTCAAGGGAGATTGAAAAAGTTTAAATTATTCTGAATATTTATACAACATCGAATGTGATGTAATACAGAAATAGTAAATGACCAAGATTTAAAACTTATAAAAGTTTGGGGGTCATTGTACAGATATTGGAAATGAAATGAATTTATATTCTAAATTGTAATAAGTAAAGTTATATTCATTAAGTTATGAATGAAAAATATAAATAGTTTGACGATAGTAGTATCATGGCGGATCGGATCCGAGTTTCGAAGGGACCTGGATTTGGGGGTGTCGCAACGCCATTAAGAGTCCCAAGCCATCCCAAACTGTTAAACTTACGTACTTGCAGCATTTGAAAAGCAATAGGAAACCATCTCTTTCCCGTACCCCCCGTCTCGGCCGGGGTTTAGCCTTGAAAAGTGCCCGCCCCGCCGGGCATGTCTTCTGTCTTCTGGCTTTGGACCCCCCACCCCAGCGGAGGTGTTAAGCTTAAAAATACCCGCCCCGGCAGGCCTAGCTCCTGTAATTGAACTTGTTTTGCTCCTTTGCTTGCCACAATGCACCTTAATCCACTCTTTTTTATCAATAGCAACACCACTAAACCTACACACAAAATAACACTAAACAAGTAAAAACAAACATAAAAATAAGGAATTAACACCGATTAAACTTGAATTAAGAACCGATTCGTGGGTATAAAACCCACTTATCACGTGGTTCGTCTTGTTTCGGGACCTTTGTTACTTGAGCAAGTATGCCCGAGGGAGTGTCTTTACACCTAGCGCCCTAAGGTCTTTTATGGTCTGGGAGTCGTTGGTCACCTAATGGAATGAGACATTGCACATTCATGGTTAATTCAGTTTTAAAAAAAATAGAAACAAAAACAATAAAACGAGAAAAGAGCAAAAAGCCCCCGTAATGAATATAAAGCATAAGTATCCCGGATTGGACTTTTGAACTCGGTGGATGTTTGGATTTAGTTGGATTTAGCTTATTCGTGAATTTTGTGAGTTTACGTTGTATGATGCCTTTAAAGAGATTTATTATGTGTTATATTTATCATTATATCAGTGATCATGGATGTTTAGTACAAACACACACTATACCACCAATAATAGTTTAAGATTTGACGATTGATAGGAATTAGTGATTGGTTTTGATATGAAGTATTGTCATGTTTGCTTGATTTTTCTGAGGCTGGTAGAACAGATTGGACTTTATCACGACTACTGGATTTGTAGGCATGTAGACTAGTTGCATTTCATTCCATTGCATTGCATTGCATAACATTTTTATTTTGTTTCATGCTCGAGGACTAGCACGGGTCTAAGTTTGGGGGAGTTTGATGAGTGAGTTTTATACCTACGAATCGGCCTCTAATATGACCTTAAACTATGTTAATTCTTTATTTTTATGTTTAGTTTTACTTGTTCATTGTTGTTTTATGTTTAGGTGTGGTGGCATGGCATCTGGACTTAAGAAGTGGTAAATTGGCTAAAGTTTACAAGGAAATGAGCAAAAGATGGACAATAGCAGAAAGGACCCCCGTCGGGGCGGACCTTGTACATGTAAAACCCTCGTCGGGGTAGGGGTACTGAGGATTTAGCATAAGCCTACCCCGCCGGGGAGAGAACTTGGAGAACAAAAACCCCCACCGGGGCGGGGGTACGGGAAAGCTCAGACTCCTAGTTCTTTTAAACTGTTGTAGAGGCGTGGAGACTAGAGATTGACATAGTTAGGAACAAATTTTGGGTGACAAATTATGATGAAAATACGTGTCCTAGACTAGTAACTAACAAGATACAACAAGGGAGATAGAGATGAAAGAATCGATTAACATCCTTGGAGCATAATTTTTGAGCAAGAGCATTGAAGGGAAGATTTGAAGAGGAAATTCACGATAATTGCATATTGGAGCAAATGAGAAGGGTGGTTCTGGATTCATTATTTTTCCTTAATTCAAGACTTGTAATTAGGATGATGAATTCTTTGATCTTTTCAGTTTTTAATTCATTCGTAATGAACTAATTTATTTATTAGGCTTATGATAGATCTTTTGGTTAAACGATGAATATGTAGCTTTGAATTTCAGTTTAATAATCTATCTTTCAGTTTATCTATAATGATTTGTGCTTGAATCTATGAATTGCTTGATCACCAATTTTGTGTGGAGTTGTATAAACTCCAAAGATGAAATACGAATCTAGACTAAGTCATTATAGCATGTGTTCTTGAATTATGTGAATGAATGGAATCTTGATGTATGTTAAGGTAGAGATATGCTTAACATCACGTGTAATCGGATAGAGAACTTGAATTTAAACCTTCTTTGATTGTAATTCATATAGAAATATAGTGAATTAGTTGATTACTGTGTTTAGATTAATTCTATATAATTTTGGATTTAAGTTAATATGGTATTATTGCATCGAGAGGTGGCTAGTTCTACTTGAATGTTCTTAATTAATAAAATGGGATAGTGCATTAAACTGGAATAGGGTGTAATAATCAGAGTGATACTTCAAGTGAAGTCATAAGCCTAATTCTCCTTCATTTTCCTGAAATTACATCTTTTGAGTTTGTTGATTACTTAGTAGTTTTATGTTTTTAGTTATTAATAATTATAATTACTGAATGGGATAGTTTAATAAAATTTAGATTAATATAAAGCTGGTAATTCTTAGGATTAATTTCATACTAGTCCCCGTGGGAACGATACTCACCTTATCATTATTTTACTTGTTGACCACGTACACTTGCGTGTGAGTGTATATAGATTTTACTCAACAGTGATCTGCTCTATCCACGTCTCTGCCTTAAATGGTTCTTGCTTTCCCAAAAACTCTGGTGGTCCCAGCTCCTTGAACTGCTTAGCAGTGACCATCCGTGAGTTGCCAGTTTTTCCACCTGTATTTTGCACAGGAGTCTCTCTCGCCTGATGTTACATGAATTGCAGAAAGCCTCTGAACATCCCATCATTCATTATTTGGTCGATGTTGTTGTTTACCTGAGGATTATTGCCTTCCTATTGCACATTATCCTGGTTATTGATCGTCGGTGACTCAACGGTCTCATGTGCTCCATTGCTTATCTCAACATTTTTAGATATCATTTTCAAACACTGCCACAAAACAAGGGTTAATTGACATGCCACATAATACCCCTATATTCTGACCGACCAAATAAAGAATAAATAAGCTTAGGTAGGTCATACTAGCGAAGGATTTACCCGTCTCTCCCCTCATAGGTCTAGTCTCACATCTCACCCGTGGATCATATCCCTAGGCTTTGATACCAACTGTGACGCCCCCAAAATAGGTATACATCACCCATTCCGAGTCGCCAAATACATGGTACATAATTCAAATACAAACTTAATTATACAACTATCGTGTAAATACGACAAAACATAGCTGAGAGTTTTAACACGAATATTGTCTTTTAGATAATATCCAAACTTAAATGGAGTCCTCATTATAATTATTGTTACACTATTTTATAGAATAGTGAGGACTACTACATCCACCATCTCGGACCATCACTCCATTCCCCGACTAATCCCGGCTACGTTCTCATTTTTTGAAGAGAACAATGAAAGCAAAAGGGTGAGCTCAAGTAGCCCAGTAAGAAATATTATGACTAAGATAATGCAGAATAAATTATCATTAGCCTTCAATAGTGTTAAACTAATAGAATACAATAAATAACAAGTTTAACTACAGCGAAACAAGCAATCCATTATAAGAGTCAAGTAGAGCATGATATCTACTATCTTCTATGATTTAAAGAGTTTATCATCAATTTTATCACCGAGACTTGGCTCAATAAATAATCCACATCACCGAATTATCCATGCACTACGGGCCAAGGATATTTATTAGTATCACATCCACGAATTATCCATGCACTACGGGCCAAGGATATCCGTGTTATCACCCATGGTCATGATCATGCCAACAACTGTCCATCAATGCACTACGGGCCAATGAGAACTTTTATCACATAATTTGTAACATTACAGGTCATGATTATACCGAATAATCCCTGGTCATAATTATACCAATCAATCGTCCATCTATGCACTATGGGCCAAAGATGACTTTCATCACAATATAAACATGAGGATGATGACAATGATATAAGAATTTAATTAAATGAAAGCAAATGATAAATTTTAAAGATTTATAATTCAATTTATCTAGAATTCAATAATGTCCAAATTATCAACATGATACTGCTTTGTGGAGTAAAATTCAAGAATAATATTGTATCAAAAATAAATTGGACAGAAAAGAAATCAATTTTTTTCATGAATAGTACCCCGGGTGAATAGTACCCGAGTGAATAGTACTTCAATTATAAACTAAGCATCCTATTTATAGGAGAATGGAAAGGATACTATTTGAATAAAATCACGTGTGAACAATATTTTTTTCTCACGGGTGCGAATTCGCTGGCTGAGAATCACATGATTTACTATGCAAATACTATGAAAGTACTATGCATAATAAAATATAATATATTTTATTTTTCATAAAAAACAAAACTTATATATATATATATATATATATATATATATATATATATATATATATATATATATAACAAAATTGAGATAACTTTCTACCGACAGTTTTGAAAAATGGGTAAGTGGAGGTCCAAATAATAAGCTAAATTTATAACAAATACTTCATAAAAATTCCCTCAATATTTTTAACAATATTTATTCATCAATAATATAACTTGCAATATTAACAACCAGATCATTCCCAAGAAAAAGTGGGCTTTCCGATAAGGATTTCTCCCTATTAGCGTGCAATTAGGTGACCAAAATTCCTTTTCTCGACAGAACTTTCTACACATTGTCAATAATGTAAACAATAATATGAATAACTTGTCATCTCAATTATTGATTTAATAATATAAAATATTGTGACAATAATTAAATTAATAGCATGAGATACTATGCAACAATTACTGTGACAATAATTGAATAAAACTAAATAACTTCTCACGTAAGCATCAATAATCAATACCGTATGTTACTATGCAACCACGCGTATTACTGTACTTTTATCACTGGGTATTTTAACAGTTAACGGTAAAACTTTCGTCGTTATTTTTATAAAAAGATATTTCTATCGTTTTCTAACTCCGACAATAATTCCATTGTGGGGTCCACAAATGATTGTGCCGTCGTAAGAATACTTCTTGTTAAAACGAATATTCCTCAACCAATCGAATATTATATGACAACTTACATACTTTGCAAAATTTATAAATATTACCCACAGCTATAACATTATATTAAATCAACATCATAATATTCAAAAATATATTTTGAGAAAAAAATCATCTTTTTTCATAAAAAGTGGGGTCTTACAGAAGGTGTGTTTAGGAAGGAAGGTTACCCCTCTATTTATAGTGTAGCGGAGGGGGAAAAACAATCCATTCTGCCTAATTTTTTCCTTTTTCCACTCCGCCTAACTTCTCATTTCAATGCCTAACAATTTTTGAAACAAGGAATGGTTTGCAGGATGTCTCCCCACCCACCAAACAAAAGAAAGAAAATATGCAGGAAACTTTAGCCAACAACTTTGAAAAAGAAGAAGTATACGGAAAGAATTTCAATTCAAATTGTTAACCTCCACTCCACTTTTATTCACATGCTGAAAACTATATATTATAAAAAAATATTACCATTATAAAAAAATTATATTATTATATTATCACATTATTATAATGTAATGTTATAATAATATGTTTGAATGACTATTTTATCGGAGAAGATAATTGCCAAACTTTTAACAAATAATTCATACAAAATTCCTTCATTTATATCAAAATTGAACCGATATCCATCACATAATAATTATTCACAATTTATATTATAAGCTCACAATATTAACAACGAATCATTCTCAGGAAAGATGGGGCTTTCCGATAAGGATTTATCCTTATTGGCGCGTAATTATATAACATAACCCCTTTCCTCGACAGAATTTTCTAGACTTTACCAATAATGCTAACTAATAATATGAATAATTGTGTCGTGTCAATTATTGATTTAATAATAGAAAATATTGTGTAGATGATACTGTGACAATAACTGAATCAATAATATAAGATACTGTGCAACAACTATTATAGCAATTATTGAATAAAATTGAGTGACTTCTTACGTAAGAATCAATAATCAAAAATACTGTGCAGTCCCGTGTGCTATTATGCAACAGCGCGTATTACTATATTTTTATCACTGGATATTTCAACAGTTGACGGTAAAAGTTTTGTCGTTATTTTTATAAAAATGATATTTCTGTCGCTTTCTATATCCTACTGTTATTATGTTATGTGATCCACCAATGATTGCGTCGTCGTACGAATATTTTCCGACAAAAAAAGTATTTCCCTACCAAATGAATATTTTATGACCACTTGTTTACTTTGCAAAATTTGCACATTTCACCCATAACTAAAGCATTATATCAAATCTACACCTTATTATCCATAATAATAATTAGAGAAATTAAATCTTTATTAATAAAAAGTTGGGGTCTTACACCAATTGTCGTCTCAAGAACTTTATACACACCTACACATCCATCATAAGATTGAGAGAGACAATTGAAGACCTTCACCCTTAAGCGCAGCGGAAGCGTGATACACACAAGACGTCTTCTCTTAATTCATATAAATACCTAATTGATTAATTCATTTTATTCTATGTAATAGCACATTCTGATATAATTATTTAACATCTGGTATCAAAGCCATAGTTACGCTATTGTATAGAATAAATTAATTGTGTTGTTATGCTAAAATTTTTAATTCCGCATAATCTCTTTATTGACATAATATAAAACCATTTAGTATGTTAAGGAATTTCTAAATGAAAATAAATTTTTTTCGAAAAGTAATTTGTAATATGATTCAAAAACTTATTATGATTTTTCTTGGTTTCAAAAATTAATGATTACATTTCCCAGTGTTGTATGATTAATATATTCACATATGATCCAATCGTTCAAACCCTTTCTCATAAACCAATTCTAGTGATGTATAATCATAAGTAATCATTTATTCGGAAATTAATGATTACTTATGATTCTTCATGCCTTCGAAAATTAATGTACTATGCGAACTCAATTCCTAAACATTCATTATATTAAAGTCCTACCTCATGTGTTATTATCATATTCCTGCACATTTTGGTTACATGAAAGTTGGTTTATTTTAATTATATGGGAATTGGATCAGTTAGTAATGGTTATGGTTTAATTTCTGATTATGTTTATATAATATTATTTTATATCATGTAATTATATTTTAAGTTTAGATTTTATGCGAATATTCTGTAATTAATTCATGTTCATAATTATGTATTTTAATGTATATTTTGGAACATGATATGATATATTATTAGGACTTTTAAGTTGTTACATATAAATTATAAATAATGTTACTTTTCAAACTTGAATAATATGTTGTCTAAAGAAAATTGAGTTTGATCATAATAATTTACGTGTATGCGTGACTATTTTATTGTTAAAATTAATAATCATTCCAATGGAGGATTATTAATTGAAAGAATTAAAGATTCAAAAAAGTCACATAATGTTACATTTAATAAATAAAGATTTATTAAATGGAATTTTATTGCATAAGTAACATGTTTATTTCATTTATGCCCAACGGTGATGCATGTATAAATGTGTTTTGCATTATATTATGGGGATGTTATTAGCATATTATTAATTGGACCAACGAAAGATTGATAATTATGCACCAACATCTTATTAAAATCTATTTTTAGGTGTTGTAAATAGATTTTATGTAACTAACTACTTGCCCTACAGTTGGTTTTATTATGAATAATTATTAATTATTGTTGTACGTTGTGGATTTCTTTTAGTATTTTGTAAGCATGTTTATGAGGTTGATTATATTTTAACATTGACTCCAACTAGTATTTCTGGGTATCTCTCTTGAATTGAAACCTTGAATAGAACTAATTTTACTGCTTGAAAAGAGTAAGTGAAGGCACTATGGATTTGGACTATGCACTACGAGTGAATCATCTTGCTCCACTTATAGCTACTAGCTCAATTGAGCAAAAGGCTATTTATGAAAAGTGAGAGCGATCCAACCCATGTCCCTTATGATTATGAAAAAACTCTATCACGATAGCCATTCGACGAGCCATTCTTGGCTCTGAGAATGCTAAAGAATACTTAACTTCAGTCGAGTAACAATTTAAAGGTTCTTCTAAAACTCATTCAAGTACCCTTATTTTGAAAATGCTTACTAGTAAGTATAATGGGATTAGTGGGGTGCACGAGCACATTATGATGATGAACGACATGTCCTTTAAATTAAAGGGTATGGACATGGCGATTTTTGAGGGTTTTCTTAGTCACTCCATTATGACTTCTCTTCCTGCACAGTTTGATCCATTTAAGATCAATTATAACAAGTAGAAAGAAAAGTGGAAGATGAGCAAGTTAATCTCCATGTGCGTCTAAGATGGAGAAAGGCTTAAGGTTGAAAAATCTAATGTTGCTCATTTGACTACCAATGGATCCTATAAGAAGAAGGCTTATAAAAATGGCAAAGGTTTTAAGAATAAGGATAAACCAATTTCTACCAAAACAAATAAGGAAAATTATTCAGGTAACAACTTTGAGGCATGTCCTAAATGTCACTTCTGTAAGAAGCAAGGACATATTAAAAAAGAATGCCCTAAATTAAGAGAATGACTTGAAAAGAAATGTATATCATCCTTCAATTATGTAACTTATGAATCCTTTCTAATTGATATTCCTTCTAATACATTATAATCTAGCTGATACTATGGTTCACATTACTAATTCATTGCATGGATTCCTTTCAAAGAAGATACTTCAAAAGGGGAAAAGAACCATTAAAGTTGGCAATGGAGAGTCTGTACAAGTTGAAGCTACAGGAACTCTTCCTTTAGTTTTGGAGAGTGGTTTCATCTTTTATTTATATGATACACTTTCTGTTCACAGTGTGACTCATAATTAAATTTATGTATCTAAACTTGACGTTGATGGATTTTCGTTTAAGTTTGGGAATAATAAAATAATTATTTATCATTACTCTTATATTATTGGTTCTGGCTATTTAGAGGGAAACCTCTATAAGATAAATTTGGATAATGTCTTTGCTAAATCCTTGTTAACAATGAATGTGACAAAAAGTACATCTAAAAGTGGAAATAAGAGAAAACTAGATAATGACAATTCTTCAGAATTGTGGCATCAATGCTTAAGCCATATTTCAAAAGACAGAATGCAACGTCTTATAAAGGATGGAATTCTTCATTCACTAGGTTTTTCTGATCTTGACCGTTGTATTGAATGTATAAAAGGAAAAATTTATGAAAGGTAATAAGAAAGGAGCCACTAGAAGTGGTGCACTACTTGAGGTAATTCACATTGATATATGTTGACCATTTTCTCTTGGGATTGGTGGAAACAAATCTTTCATTACGTTCATTGATGACTATTCTCGTTATACTTGTGTCTACCTGATTAATGAAAAATCTGAATCACTAAATATGTTTAAAATTTTAAAGCCTGAAGTTAAAAATCAACTTGATCGAGAAATTAAAGTAGTGAGATCAGATAGAGGCGGAGAGTATTATGGTAAACACTCCGATACAGGTTATAGTCCTTGCCCATTTGCCTTATTTTGTCAAGAAAATGGAATTGTCACTCAATATACAATGCCTGGTACACCGCAGCAGAATGGTGTAGCTGAGAGGCAAAATCGTACTTTTATGGATATGGTACGTAGTATATTATGCAATTCTAGCTTACCTGCATTTTTTTGGACTGAGGCATTAAAGACAGTTGTTTATATTTTAAACTGGGTTCCTAGCAAATATGTGCCTAACACTCCTTATTAAATTTGAACAAGTAGGAAACCTAGTTTAAAATACTTACGGGTGTGGTTCTGTCCAGCCGAGGCTAAGATTTTTAATCCACAAATAAAGAAACTTGACTCTAAAACCATTAGTTGCCATTTCATTGGATATCCTGAGAAATCTAAAGGTTTTCGATTTTACTGTCCCTCATATACCACTAGAATTGTTGAGACTATGCATGAAGAGTTTTTAGAGAATGGTGATTTAAGTGGGAGTGGTGAGCCTAGAAAACTTAACATTGAAGAAAACAGGTTTTATGTTCCTAATCCTATAATTTAAGAGGGTGAGGCACAACAACCTCTTATTGAGGCGAATGATGTCCCTGAGACAGCTGAGCCACCACCTAATATATTCCTGAAATTGTGCAACCTTTACTTATGTCCAAAAGATCTAGAAAGCCTATTATTTTTGATTATTTTATAACCTATCTTAATGAGACTAACTATGATTCAAGTAAAATTAATGATTCTATCTCCTATAAAGAGGTCATTATGAGTGCTCAATAAACTTAATGGTTTGAAACCATGAATGATGAGTTGAAATCAATGGAGTTTAATAATATTTGGGATCTTGAAGAATTACCAAAAATTGTTAAACTTGTTGGTTGTAAGTGAGTCTATAAGACCAAATGAGATCCTAAAGGGAACGTTGAAAGGTATAAAGCTCGATTGGTTGCTAACGGTTTCCCTCCCGTATACAAGAAAGAATTATTTAGAATAGTCATAGCTCTAGTAGCTCATTATAATTTGGAGTTACATCAGATGGATGTTAAAATTGCATTCCTTAATGGTAACTTGGGTGAGAATGTCTATATGGAACAACCATATTTTTTTTTTGGTTAAATGCAAGGAATATATGGTATGTACACTTAAGAAGTCCA
Organism: Panax notoginseng; assembly: GCA_016801055.1. Lineage (NCBI taxonomy): Eukaryota > Viridiplantae > Streptophyta > Magnoliopsida > Apiales > Araliaceae > Panax > Panax notoginseng. The sequence continues at coordinate 41,661,765 of CM029018.1, read as the reverse complement.
TATATGGGTTAAAACAGGCTTCTCGACAATGGTATCTTAAGTTTCATGAGGTGATGAGTAATTTTAATTTTAAGAAAAATATAGTGAATTAATGCATATATATCCTTGAAGGTCAGTGGGAGTAAATTTGTTATTCTTATTTTGTATGTTGATGATATACTACTTGCAAGTACTAACTTAAACATGTTGTATGAGACCAAACGTTTCCTTTCCGGAAATTTTGATATTAAGGATCTCGGTGAATCCTCTTATATTATAGGCATTGAAATTCATTGAGATATGTCTCGCGGGATATTAGGATTGTTTCAAAGAGCTTATATTGGCAAAGTTCTTAACAAATACAACATGTAAAATTGCTCATCTACTGTAGCCCCTGTAATTAAGGGTGAAAAATTTGGCTCATATCAATGTCCTAAGAATCAACTTGAACGTGATCAAATGAATCTTATTCCATATGCTTCTGTGGTTGGGAGTCTTATGTACGCTCAAGTTTGTACACGTCCAGATATAACGTATGTAACTGGCATTATTGGACGTTACCAGTCAAATCGAGGTTTGGATCATTGGAAAATAACTAAAAAGGTTTTACGCTATTTACAGGGTACTAAGGATATTATACTTGCTTTTAGAAAAATAGATAACCTTGAAGTTGTTGGTTATTCTGATTTTGATTTTGCTAAGTATAAATACGAAAAGAAATCTACATCAGGGTACATCTTTAAGCTTTCCGGAGGCCCTATTTCGTGGAGAACTCATAAGCAAGAGTTAACTACCACTTCCGCGATGATGGCAGAATATGTGGCTTGTTATCATACTACTTCTCACGCAGTATTATTAAGGAATCTTATTTCAGGACTTAAGGTTGTAGATTTCATTTTAAGGCCATTGAAAGCATTTTGTGATAATGATTCTCCTGTTAGTTTTTTCAATAGCACCATTTCGAGTGGTGCTGAACTATACCTCGACAATAAGTATTTATTTGTCAGGGAAAGAGTTGAAGATCAAAAATGTTGTTATTAAGTATATTAGTATGCATAATATGTTAGCGAATCCACTTACGAAAGGCTTATCACCCAAGATCTTTTTAAAGCATGTTGCCGTCATGGGTTTAACCGGTAGTCTTAATTAATGAGTTATTTTGATGTAAGACAACAATTTTGAGCTCGTTGTTTTGAACTTCACATTATGTTTATGGTTTGCTATTCTCTTTATTGTGCACACTTGAGAACTTGTGAGCAAACGATATGGTAAAGTTTTTGGACCATATGAATGAGTTTAATTTATTACCACTTATGCAAACTCTATTCACACATGTTATGCTTAATGTTAATTTTTGTTCTAATAAAAGTACTAATTATGTAACTAATGGGGATCTTCTGTTAATAATGACACAAAGATTGTATTAATTCGCATTGGTGTTTTTTATTTGAACAAGATGTAGATATTAAATTAATACTTGGCCAAATTAATGGTTGTATCTAACAATCCAGATTTTTAATTATAATATTTAAATATTTGTTGAATTATATAAATATTTAATGGATGTGTTTATCGTTGAATAAGTATTTGTTTAATTGATTTGATGTGATTTAATTATTTATTTGTTTAATAAATAATTAATGAGTTAAGGAAAGTAAATATTTTGAAATAGTAATCTAATTTAATTCAATAACTAAGTTAGAGAGTTTATAATGATTAAATAAATTATTATATTATGCAATGAATTGTTATTAGAATTAATTAAATTAAGTATGAAAACTTAATTCATTAGAAGTGTGATAAATAACTATATTATAAGTGATTATTAAAATAAATTAAAGTAGTTTTAATTTATTTTGCCAAACAAAGCCCTATGGCTTTTGGACTTTTTAAATGTGATTTATTAATAATATAAATTAAAAATATATATATATATATAATAATTTTTGATAACGGCTGAATTAATAAGATTATTAGTAACGTCGGTTTTTTAGACGTTTATAAATCGTGGTTGACTTTGATTTTTACGTAAACTGCATTTGGACTTACGTAAGTCTAAGAAAAGAGAAGAAAAGAGAAAGGTTTGCAGAGAAGAGATTTTGGTCAGAAAGTTTTGGGAGAGAATTATCAGAGAAATTGTGAGTGTGTACATGAGGTTTTCATACAATTCAAGTGGTGTTAGCAAGGATTACTGAGCAATTAGAAGGGCACGTGAAGTGCAGATAACTATAAGTTGTTAAGCTATTATTGGTAAACAACGATCAAGGCAAGTCTTTCGGTTCCTATTTTCTACGTGGACTTGATGAACTGTTTTAAATTGCATGATATGTTATGCATGTTGAATCATGAAATGTTAAAGTCAATATATGACTGCATTGTTTTGGCTAAGTAATGATGATTGAGTAAGGAACTCAATCTTTATATTTTCTATGTGAATTAAAAGCATGTATGCCATGTTACTTTAATGAGATGTATATCGAGCATGTTATTATGGGTTATGTGATGCATGAAAACTGTTAGACTTTGCTGGGATGTCGAGCTCACTCTTGCAAATAACCACTTTTGCAGGTCAAGATTTTAAGGTAAAGATATGTGCTAAGTGAGTTATAGAGATCTATATTCACGATTACTTATGTTTTATGAGAAATGTATTTCATATTTTGAACATAACATGTTGTTGAAATGTAAGTTGAGCTATCCAATGTATATGGATATTTAGTTATGATGTAAGACTTTGTATAGTCATTTTTTTGTAACAATTCATGATATAAGAGTGAATCAAAGAGATGTAATGTAATGGTTGCGATTCAGGGCAAGAAAGAAGGAAATGTATAAAAGTTTTAAATATTCCGCAATTTTATTAAGTTTAACATCGAATAATGATGTATTATTTAGAGGTTGAATGTATGGTTAACGACTGAAGTCGGGATTTAAATTGTATAGATTTTGGGGTCGTTACATTGTAAGTGTTATGTTTTGTATATAAATAGTATTTCGGCCAAGTGGGAGAATGTTAGAATATTTTATTTCCTTATGTGGCCTCTACTATTTATGGAATTATTGGGCTTACATATTGTATTAATTTAATCACCTTATTTATGGGTTTGGTAATTACGTGACTTATAAATATTATTACTAATATTAATTTGGCATAATAGGCCCTAGGTTTTATAATCTTGATGGACGATTTTGACCCTTAGCTATTCTATAAATAAAACAGTTAGGGTTTGGTCCCAATTGTCGTCTCAAGAACTTTATACACACCTACACATCTATCATAAGATTGAGAGAGACAATTGAAGACATTCACCCTTAAGCGCAGCGGAAGCGTGATACACACAGGACGTCTTCTCTTAATTCATGTAAATACCTAATTGATTAATTATTTTTATTCTATGTAATTGCAGGTTTTGATATAATTATTTTACAAGATTTTCTTTCACAACACATATAATATAGTTAATATTGTTGTAGGATTCTTACCTAGCACAACACTGTATTTTGTGAGAGACTTTGTGACAACCCGAGACTTTAGAAAATTAATAAAATCTTAATAGATTGAATAAATGTTAAATAATAAGACCTAGACTAGAAATAAGGTATGGATTTAATTTTTTTGAAGGATTTGTATAAATTACAAATTGTAAGTATATATCTGATAGCAAGGTATAGGGTTTTGTGTATGTGCTTATATGTGTCTATGTGTATGTGTTGAAGGGTCAAGTATTGAGCAGGATAAGTTATAATGTTGACAAACCCTAATGTTATGATAATAACATCATTGTTCAGTGAGTAAACCCTAACATTTGGTTAGAAACCCTAATTCCAGCTTTGGAAACCAGAATTTCAATTTCGGAAATCCTAAACCCGAATCAAGAATTTCAAAATCCAAATTTGGGAACTCAAAAGCTAAGTACAAAACCCTAAGGGCTAAGATTTATGGGATATATGTGAAATGATCAAATTACCCTTCGAATTATAGGGGAAATTACCAAAATACTCTTAGTGAGTGCAAAATTACTAAAATACCCTTTTACTTAAACTTTAAGTAAAAGATTTCACCAAATCTTAGTGAGTCATCACTTTGGATATCACATGTACTCTAAATCTTCTTAAACTAGCCAACATGTGCCACCTATTCCATACAAGTTCATTGAATCAAAGATTACAAACTAAAAAGTTAAGAAAATATCTTACTTTATTTTCTAACTTAACCAACCTTTTCTCTCTCTCTAAATTTCGAAATTGGGACTGAAAGTGAGCCAAAAGTTAAGCTATGTGAACCTCTTAGCAAGCCAAGATCAGAAATCAAGTTTTGAGCATTAAAGGTATAAACCCTAGTTCCATTTAGATCTTTGAGATTTAATGTGATTATGTGTTTTGATGTTTAGATTAGTGTTTTAGGATGTTATTTAGTGATCTATGATGTTATGAATCCATAACATCTAAGTGCATGTAAATAGGAGTTTTAGAAATTGACATGAACCCTAATTTTATGACCTTCTAGCCTAATGTTAGGGGCCAAAGATCTTTGTGTGTTAGATGTTAGGATGTATAAGTGTATCATTCATGTTCTATGCCATGAGGAGAGTAGACTGGGAATGGAATCAAGTCCATACCATGTCTCGATCTCAAGTTATTAATGGTAAAACCTGGTTGACCAACCATGGAATCTGGAATCTTGAAAACCCAGATTTCCAGAAATGGTCTGACAACCATTTTGCAGGGCTTGAATCTTGCTGATGTTAAGTAGTTATACCATGAGAGTGTATCATTTATATACTCTGACATATGGACTACCAAACCATTACACTAGAACACCTAAATCATGCAAAGGATCAAGGTTATTGATGGTCAAAGTAGGGTTGACCAACTGCCTCAAGAACATTCTGGAAAACCCAGAAATCTTGATGAACAAGTTCTGGCAGGTAATTTGACCAAGCCAGATCTTGCTTCTGTGATGTTGTTAAGCTACAAAAGTGTATTACTTTTGTACCTTGACATACATACTACATAGTTGTGACACTTAAACACACAATCAAAGACCATAATCCAAGTTATTAAGATCCAAAAGAGATACCTTGCACTGTTTTCAAAATAAAGAATAACTCTGACAAGATTTTTGATGACTTATAACTTACTGTTGTAATGTAGTTTGGCCATGAAACCTGTTTGTGCTTGTAGTATTACATCAATACTACATAGCTATTACATATACAAGCCCAGAAACAATAAGATCAAGAAATTGGAGATGGTCAAAGTAGGTACCCTGGTAACTGATTATGAATGTTCTTGAGCGCTCAAGAACACCTATAGCGACGGTTTTGTCGCTATAGACCCCTTAGCGAAAATTTATATAAAAAATTAATTATTTAATTTAAATAATTAGTATAAAATGAAAATTAATTATGAAATATTCATAATTAATTTGTAAAAATTATTAGAGGGTATAAAAATTGATTTTTAATAACTTGAGATATATTTCATTGATATTTTAATTTATTTAAATAGTAAGGATATTTAATTTATTTAATAATTATATTAAATAAATTATTTAAAAATGATTTTAATATTTTAAAAATCATTTAAAATTATATTAAAGTGTTAGAAAATATTTTTAGACTTTTAATATTTTGGGATGAATTTCATTAATAATTAAATATTAATGATAATAAATTTATTTAATAATTGTATTAAATAAATTATGAAAAAATAGTTTTAATGTTTTAAAAATCATATATAAATAATTTAAAGGTTTAAAAAAAATTTTAAGTTATAAAATATAACTTTTAATATTTTGACATGAAATACATTAATATTTTAATATTAATAGCAGATAATTTATAATGGTTTTAAATACTTTAAAATCATTTAAAGGTGATATTAATGTATTAAAATTAGTTTGAGATATTATAAATAACTTATAATATTATATCATGTATTTCATTAATATTTGAAATTTATTAAATATTAATGATAATTGAATGATGTGGTATTTAAATCATATAAAAATGATATTAATGATTGAAAAATCATTATAAATGATAATAATTATTTGAAAATTATTATGAGCTATTGAAAAATGTTTTGATTAAATAATTAATTATCTAAGATAATATTAAAGCATTTAAGTAGAGTCTTACTGATAATAGGCTCGATAATTATCCGATTAGGCAATCGGGATGTCGAAATAGTACCGAACTCAACTCAGACTGAAATAGTTTGACTTAATATCAGGTCTTATGTGCTTTATTGATTGTTAGGATTATGTGGTAATGTGTTTAGGATATTTTATAACTGTAATTAACAGTAGTTAAATGTGGTGATATTATTCTAATTGGGAGATCAATATTATCAATATTAGGTCTTTCAGATGAAGCTAAATAGATTGCGTAGCAGTAGTCAATGTTTCATGCACGTTCCTATACTTTTATTGTGCAAGTTTCTTGAACTATAATTTTAACTAGTGATTAATCATTGTTGATTACATCACGTCTATGATTTGTTGATTCGCACGTTGTGCATGTTGCATATGTTCATCAAGTATGAAAGGCTGATCACCTTCATTACCATTTGGTCCAGTTAATTTGTTTATGTTCATTGTTGACCATTCATCATTATTGTCTCGGTTGTTCAGTTATGTAAATTGATTCATATTCTTTCATAATTGTTATATTGTTGAAAGTTTGTCAGCTTATTATACATTCTTTCAATCATGATATATCTTTCTTTGAACTTAAACTTTCTGGGCAAACTTGTTGCTCACCCTTGCTATATCATTATAAAAATTGCAGATTATGACGAATACTTTGGATACAGGCAAGGGCAAATGACATTGTATGTCGAGTAGGATATTGAATTCAGGTAATAAGTTAAGGTTATCGACTTTGGGAGTTATGTGTAAATGTTAATGTATAAATAATTTATGTTTATATCTTCCACAATAGTTATAGAATTGGTGTACTAGGTTCGTGATGATTAGTACCCGAATTTGGGAATGCTACACTTGGTATCAGAGCTTTAGGTTATAAACCTTAGGTAGGGTTACCTTAGGCTAATAACCGTAGTGATAAGGATAAGGACTAATGTGACGCCCCCAAAATAGGTATACATCACCCATCTTGAGTCGCTAAATACATGGTACTGAATATAAATACAAACTTAATTATACAATATGAGATGAGAGTTTTAACTAGAATATTATCTTCTAGACAGTATCCAAACTCAAATTCAATCCTCATTACATTTATTATCATACTAAATAGTGAGGATTGCTAAAATAACCATCTCAGATCGTCACTTCATTCCCCGACTAGTCTCGGCTATGTTCTTATTTCCTGAAGAGAACAATGAAGCAAAAGGGTGAGCTCAACTAGCCCAGTAAGAAATATTATGACTAAGATAATGCAGAATAAATTATCGTTAGCCTTTAATAGTGTTAAACTGATAAAATATAATAAACATCAAGTTCAACTGCAGCAGAACAAGCAATCCATTAGAAGAGTCAAGTAGAGCATGATATCTACTATCTTCTATGATTTAAAAAGTTTATCATCAATTTTATCGCTGAGACTCATCTTAATAAATAATCCACATCATCGAATCATTCATGCACTATGGACCAAGGATATTTATTAGTATCACAACCATGAATTATCCATGCACTACGGGCCAATGATATTCGTGTTTTCACCAATGGTCATGATCAGGCCAACAGTCCATCAATGCACTAAGGGTCAATGAGGACTTTTACCATAATATTTGTAACATTATAGGTCATGATTATACCGAATGATCCCTGATCATAATCATACCGATCAACAGTCCATTTATGCACTACGGGCCAAAGATAGCTTTCATAACAATATACGCATGAGGATGATGACAATGATATAAGAATTCAATTAAATAAAAGCAAAGGATAAATTTTAAAGATCTATAATTTAATTTATCCAGAATTTAAAAACGTCCAAATTGTCAACATGATACTGCTTTGTAGAGTAAAATTCAAGAATAATATTGTATCAAAAATAATTTGGACTGAAAAGATATCAATTTTTGTCATGAATAGTACCCCGAGTGAATAGTACCTGAGTGAATAGTACTTCATGAATAGTATCCTGTGAATAGTACTCTAGCATGAAAAGATTAAAAATTATCAAGAATGCTCAGAATAATATTTTCATGAAAAGATACTGGATGAAACGCAAATATCAAGGATATTCTACTAATTTCAACAGAGGATCAGATATATCCCCGGCGGGGGTTACAACGCGTGGTCAACCTTTGGTTCACACGTCAACGAAGGTCAGGCAACCTTGACAACATTTGCTGTTGGCAGTAAAACCAATAGAACAGTGACATACTTTGGCGATACAAACCAGGAGAGGTCAATGAGGATTGATGACAGAATATGTTATACACATCCTCAAACAGACAAAGCTTTATCCCCACAGATCTCTTACACATAAGAGGCAATTATTCAGAATCAAGTCTGTATCAAGGATTAAGGACTTTGGTGATAGCCCTAACATCAACATCCTCAAAGATTTGGATCATGCACATCCAATCTGGTCATCATTGCCAATCCACGGTAGAAGTAACAGGGAGCCGACAATTATTCCCAGCTTATTGGAAAGCAATGCATATGCATCATACACTTGCATCATATTGCTCCATATTGCATCATGTTTATCTTGTTGCATTTCAAGTGTCTAGGATTATTTATCCTACTAATGCGTCCCATTGCATGAATATGATAAAGAGGGGCATCTCTAGACACTCAAAATTTTCTTTACACCTGTCACTAACATTGCAGGAGGACAGATTCGTATTTCAAGAGGGAACCCTGGAAGACAGTTCATATCCAGTCCGGATACTACCGGAAGTTCAGTAACAACCCCAGAGTACACACCGGGAGTAACAAATCTAACCTCGGAGATAACCCCGAGGCATGCAGATCTAATACCGGAACAAACACTGGAGAAGACCAATTAATCTCGAAGATAACCCCGAGGTATCCAGTCTCAGTCCCAACCGTGGGAATAGCTACCAACCTTGGCCATAACCCCAAGGAATGCAGTTCCGGCGATAACCCCGGAAATACTTGTTTAAAATGCAAACAGCTTCAATCTCTGCGCTCACAACGAGATACTTAGTACCAACCCGGATATAACACCGGGAAGACAGGCACACCTCAGAGATGACACTGAGGACCTTCAACCATTTCAGCAGTCCAATCTTAGTGATAACCCTGAGCAACGTCTGCTTTATCAGCCCAAATCGGAGATAACCCCGGTGAGGGGCAAAGTCATCATCTCGCCACCATGACGCCACATCACGTCATCTTAACATTTTAGACATACTTTTCTACACAGTAATGTCCCACAAAAGCTTAGAAGAACCAATTTTGAGTGACTATTACGTAGGATAACGGATAGAATTTGAAGCTGAAGACCGGAGGGCATCGTCCCATCTTCATGATTTCGTACAACCTTTAATCCCTGTCATTGCTTAACTCTCTAAAGTGGCTGTCTGAAATAGGTCCTATATACCTCAGTCGGGTGCACGAATTGCAAATATGAAAGTTTGAGTGAACATCACATTGCCTGCGTGCATGTACTACGAGACGAAGCGACCCGCGAAGGTCGGGGCACCCCAAGCACCCTCTGGTACACCTGCGACCCACCCTCTATAAATAGAGGGCTTGGGGTGGCCATTTTGAAAAGAAGGAGAGCGAGGAAGCCCTGTCCAATTTGCTCCGTACTTCCAACATACTGAGTGTTTTTCTATTTTAAACACATGTGAGCTCACATATAGCTATTTTTGTACCTACAAAAGCAAGTGTTTATCTACTTTAAAGATATAGAAGTCTTATTTGGTAGCCCACTGTAAGCCTTCTTACACACTTTAAACCATTTCTCTCCATCTTTGCACACACCCTTGTTTAAGTTGAGAGTCCTGTTGCGTTTATTTGCCCGGACTTCGGTCCGTGGTTTTATTTCAGTTTGTATATATATATATATATATATATATATATATATATATATATATATATGGACTAACATTATTGAGTTATGCCTCGATTGAGCCTAGACATCGGTCTGGAGTGTTTACGTGCTTTTGTATATATATATATATATATATATATATATATATATATATATATATATATGAATTGCGTGTCGAACTCTGTTCGATGAGCCTAGACTTTGGTCTGGAGCGTTTATTGCTTTAATATATATATACTATATTTATATATATTAACTGTTGTCGGACTTTGTTCGATGAGCCTGGATTTTATATCCGGTGCATTTATCACTTTTATATATATATATATATATATATATATATATATATATATGTATACATACATTTCGACCCACATGGAGTTTACTTCGTGGTGGTTGACCGTTTTTACTGCTTTTTGTACATTTCGTCTCCCCTGGAGTTTCCTCCGTGGCGGTTGATAGCTTTTATAACTTTATTTACATTTCTGATCCCCCATGGAGGTGCTTCGTGGTTGGTGATCATGTCTGTATATATATATATTTACGGCTTTTATATATATACCTGCTTACTGCGTTTATATCAATTATGGCATCATGTGAGCCTAGGAATCATGTGATCACAGATTCAGTCCATTGAATCTAGATTTGGTTCCCATGATGGACCTTTTCAGCTGTAAGCAGCTTGTAAATTTATCTGCGATGTCTGAATTACCTCAGATGATTTTCATACCCACGAGGAGTTTAGCACCTTTTGTACATTATTTTCATATAGATGCCTCGCATCTATAAAATAAAATTAATCCAGCCAAATACGGAATAAAATGGAAGTAACAAAGGCCTCAATTACTATTAAGCACAAGGGTTTAAAAAACCTCTTTTACAAAACATCACTACTATATCTTGTTTAAAATTGAATTTTTACATAAATTCAAGCCCTTTGTATATAGGTGCAAACAAGGCATAGCACTACTTCCAAATAACAGCACATTGACCCACACACACACACACACACATATATTTAGATAACAGTTTCTTGAAAAGAGGCGGTCATCGCGGCAACACGGATGTCAGGGGGTGTAGCATCCCCAAATCTCGGTACTAATCACCAAGGATCTGGTATACTATTTCTATAACTATTGCGGAAAATATAAACATAAATTGTTTATACATTAAACTTTTACAACATAAACCCCACGGTCGACAACCTTAACTTAATACATACCTTCAATATCTTGGAAGATTTACATTAATATTTGCATTAGCAAATTTAATAGTTCTAACTGCATAATAGCTTAATCTTGGACTTTGCCTTTGCCTTTGTCTTTACTCGAGCTTTCATCTTAATCTGAAATTTTTTATCATGATATAGCAAGGGTGAGCATCAAATTTGCCCAGCAAGTTTAAATTCAATAAAGATATATCATGATTGAAAAGAATGAATAAGCTTTCAAGTTTTCAACAATATAATAATTGTGAAATAACATGAATCAAGTTTCAATAATTTCATGACTGAATCAATAATGTTTAAAGGTTAACAATGACCATAAACAATTTAACTGAACCTTATGGTAATGAAGGTGATCAGCCTTTCATACCTGATGAACATATACAACATGCACTAAGTGCGAATCAATAATCAGTATAGACGTGAATAATCAACAATAATCATTCACTAACATGCTTTGAACATACAACTCAAGTTTGAGTTAAGGAAAAACTTGCCAGATTTGTTGACTACTGCTACGCAGTTTAAGTTAACTTCTTTTGGTAAGACCTATCATTAATAATAAGATTGGTCTTTCAATCAACATATTCTACTTTGTATCATAATACAATTACTTTGTCAATAGATTATCCAACACTTAATCAAATATTAGATAACATCCTAACACATCGGTATTATTATCATTATTGGATAATTATTCAATCACTGTATCATATTCATTATGATTAAACACTTAATCTTTCATATTATAAACTCTTTTCTATAATCCAGCAAAATGTTTATAATTCAGCAAACTGTTTTGTCTAATTCAGTAAGCTGTTTTCTCTAATACTTCAATCCAGCTAGCTGGATTCATAATTCCTTCAACCCAATGACCAATCCAGCAGACTGGATACATAATTCCTTTAATCTAGCAAGTCACACTGCAATCCAGCAAACTAGATTACAAATCCAGCAACTAGATTGCAATCCAGCAAGTTGGATTCAACATATTTTCAATTCAGTAAACTTCTTTTCAATCCAACAAGCTGGATTCATCAGATTTTCCAATCCAGCAAGCTGGATTCCATATCCGTACACGAAAATACCAAATCAACTTATTATTTTTCTATCCTATGCACAAATATGTATACACATATTTCATACACAAAAAGTATTTTTCCAAAATTTTACAACTTCCTTTGGTATTTTTTAAAATTCATTTTTAGTTAATTCCTTAAGAAATTAGCTACCTCGTGCTTAACTCCAGAAATTCCCATCTCTTGGCACAATCTTATACATGTTAACGTGACACTCCAGTTTAAATTTCGTGGCCATCGGAGTTATAGAACTCCGGTTATAGCCATTTTCGTCGGAAAATCACAAAAATTGAAATGGTCATAACTTGCTCATTTTAACTCGGAATGAGCTCATTTTTGGACAGTAGGTACTTTATACCATATATTTTCATGTTCCAAAAGACCAGAATTTTTCTCACAATTTAAGTTGCCGAAACAGCCCTTTTAAACTTTTGGGCAGAAGCTAAATTGCCTTTTTGCAATTTTTCGTGCTTTATTAAATATTTTCCATACGGAAATCTACAACTCCTTTTTCAGTGATTCCACTTGGAGATGTTAGATAACTTATCATAGTATACTCCCAAAGTTTTCCAAAATTTTTACATGCCCGAAAAATGACCAAACTGCCCCTACTTTTTGACTGTCCAAAATAGTCTGTTTTTCATTTTTTGCAACAAAACTGTTTTTGGTAAAACAGTCACTACAACTTGTGTACTCAACATTTTTGAATGCTACCACTTGAGTTTAGTAGTTAACTTACATATCTAGCACATCCCTTTGACGGATCGCAAAAATAAGGTATAGATTTAAAACGGTGGAAATCCAAAGTACATATAAATTTTAGAACTTATAAAACTAGAAAATCACTTTTCTTTATTTTCGATTTCCAACTAAATCAACACCCAATATGGGTAGATCTAAACATTAAACACTCATAAACATATAGATCTAAGGTTTTTGAGTTTAGAAATATAGATTCAAAGTTTGATTTACAATAATCAAAAATTATATAAACAAAAGGGGTTTATACCTTTTTGTTCACATGCTCTCCTTCTTCTTCTTCCATGGATGGCTATGGAGTTTTGATGACTTATCAAAAACTTCCCTTCCCCTCCCCCATGGCTGCCGAACCACTTCTTTCTCTCTCTCTCTCTTGCTTCTCTCTATTTCTCTCTCTTTCTTTCTTTTCCTCTTTCTCTTTCTTCTCTTATCTTCTTTTCTTCTTATCTTTTTCCTTCTTTTCTTATCCGGCCAAGTGGCCTTATCTTCTCCATATTTCTCCACTAATTCTCTCTCTAGTTAATAATCATTACACCAAAGCTTGCTTGGAAGAATGAACAAAATGTTGGCCAAATAAAATAATGACACATGGGCTAGTTGTAGATAAGTATCATGATTACATCCATTCCCCCTCATTCTCTCTTATCCTTATCTCTTCTTATCCTTCTCTCTTCTTATCCGGCCAAGTGGCCTTCTTTTAGGCCAAATTGCTTAGATTTTTATGGCTTTTATTTACCATACCAAATGACCATTATGTCCTTTCATACTTGGATCAAGTTTTGGGCTTCTTAAATTAATTTCTTGGGCCATTGAAACATTATCATATTCCAATGTCTTTCCATTTTACCCACTCTAAATATTTAATTAGGGTCCATTCCAAATATAGAATTTAAGTTATCACCCTTGCACACTAAATTTTATAACCAAATTAAACTTACTTTAATTAAGTCATAAAATTAATAAACTTGAGATAATAAAAGTATATCTCTTGACTTAATATAATATTAATATTATTATTCTCCCACATGTTCCTTAACAATTGGCTCGCTTGAGCTTAAAACTTAATTCCTTTGGCTTTTTCAAATAAAATATTTGGACTTCCTAGCTAAAATGTTTGGGCCATAAAATTAATATGATCCATTACACTAAATTTTATCTTACCCTACTCATTTCATTAGGGTTTTTATGTACTCAAGTTAAATATAAATTCTTACCCAAGTACACTTAATTTCTTAACCCAATTAAACTTACATGCCCTTAATTTCTTAACCCAATTAGACTTGCTATAATTAGGTTATAAAATTAATTAACCGAGATGTATAAAATAAATCTCTTAAAATTAGTATATATTTTATATACCATAATTCTCTCATCCCATAACCCTTAAGTTATTTAATTCTTCATTCCTAATATATAATTAGGATCATGCTAATTTCTTTTATTTGTCACCACATAATATTCGTATTCACTTACTCACATAATCATTAAATAAATTATGACATGCTCCACAAATCTCTTAGATTAGGTCACTAGTATATATTTTTAATACTAGAACCACTAAATAACAATAACCATTTTGGTTATTTAATTCTCATACTTAATAACTTATTCAAGTTATACAATTCATATTGTATACTTAAATTTAATTTCCTCCTCTCCATAAATTGTTTTGAAATAACTATTTATATATTAAATATATAATTTAATATATTCAATCATTTATTCAAATATGAATTTAATTTACTAACTGCTTGATACCAATATACATATTTGCATATTGGATTTCATCTCGTATTTTTACTTGACATCATTTGGTGTAATATTAAATATTATACCATTAACCATATAACATAATATCATAACATATTTCACTTCTCACACTAATTTGTACTTTTCCCCATAAAAAGTCAACTGTTGACTTTGACCAAAAGTCAACATTTACACATTTTGTGTTTACTGTTCATTCTGACTAAACTTGACGTTCCGGACGCAACCGAGCAGTCCATGCTTCAAAATTCTATCTCTAACTCAAATTTTGAGTTTTAAATTACTCCATTCTTATTGCTAATCGTATTAACTAACGACTTTATGCTTATTCAAATTCTTATTTGTCAGTCAAGGCTAACGTTCAAGCTATGTTAATTACTAACATAGTTTTATCTTGATCCTTATATCATTAACTTAATTCAGCATTCCTCTTGCTAAAATATATATAGCACCTTACTAAGTATATATATTTCTATACATATACTCATCTTCGTTTAACCTCATAGCATCTCTTCATGTGAAATCTTATCTTCTTACTAAAATTTCCATATGTACTTATATAACATTTCTTAGACTATTCAGTTCATATAGAATTTACAGGTATCGTAATACCTTATTCTCGATATTTCTTCAAGTACATATTAATTCATTTCTAGGGTTTTGAAATTTTGTAACCCATATTTCTTTATTCTCATTCAATTAAGAAACCATATAGGTTCTTCTTAAAAATTTTGAAATCCTTAAAATTCCTTCACAGAAATGTCAATTCCATACACTTATTTTCTGTCTAGGTTAATCTTATAACCTTTAATCCATCATTTTAGGATTTTAATATTATCTAAATTCTCGGGTTGTCACATTCACCCCTTCTTCTAAGAATTTCGTCCCCGAAATTAAAGCATACTAATCTCTGCTTATTCTCTTGATCAAAACTAGGTTTTTATCTTAACCTTTACAATTTCCTCCTTTGAGGATTTCTCATCTATTATCACATTTCACCATAACTACTCACTAGGAGTTTACATCTTCTAAACATTCAGCAAAACTAGGTTGTCATAATAACCTTTACTCAATCATCTTAGATTCTACTCGTACGCAACGAGTTCACAATATTTCATATCCATCATCACATTCTACCACAACATTACTCTAAAGAGTTTAAAAAATTCATATTTGTCTGAGGGATCATAAAAACCATGAACTTTAAGGTTTAGGGGTATTTCTACCTGCTACCTCTTTCAATTAAGAAAGAAAGGTACTCTACCTCTGAAATATTTTATATTTGGTATGTTTACAATCACAAAGAAGGTAAACCACCGATGCGGATACTTTAGAGGATCAGTCTGTTGTACCTTAGTAATCGGAACGACTATATGCGTTCTTAGATTGAAATATTTTATCCCATTAGTATATCCCCATTTTTAGGGTTATTCACCTCAGACTCATCATAAGATTCCACACCAAAACAATTTGGTTTGGCATAAGCTTTCAAAGAATACTTTGAATTTCATAAACATTTGTCTAGCTGAATCAAATAGCTTAGACGCATATCAATCATTCGAATTTCAATCGAAACATTTCTAGCCAAATTCAGTTGGCAATAAATTATCTTTAAAATTCTTAAAATCATTTTATGACGTCATGATACCGCACTGTATTTATAGTACGTTTGAGGATTCCGTCATTGTGTGACTTTGTCATACTACATCATACCATAGTGGGCTGACGATCTTTAGATCACATACCACACTAGGTAATTCTGCATTGATAACTCCATCATTTTTATCATCTCTGCACCAGGTTGCATGATGCATTAATGATATAAAAATACATTTTGATAATTCAAATCATTTTCGTCTTGCCGAATCAATTAGCATAGACTCTTCTTTAAACCGTTCAAAAATCTTTGAAAATCATCTTTGGTGTCATCACGCCACAACAGGTAACGATGTGTTAGTAGTACGAAGCCCACTTCTACACAGTTGTAACCCTATGTTGAGGATAACAAAATTCATTTTATTTCGAAAGGCACATCAGTGCGAATTTAGCTTGATGTCAAAAACTTTGAAGTCTAGCATAGCTAGAAGATTTGGAATACCTATGCTTCCACCATCAACTTTAATTTCTCTAATGATCCATTACTTAATAAGTCTATCTATTTCTATCATCCTCAATTTTACATTCACAACTTAACTATACCCAGTTCATCAAACTTACCACACATTATGAGTTCAGGAACTTTCCACAATCATATGAGTTTAAGAACTTGTCCTAGTCAGACCTTGGGCGTCCATTCACTGAGGGGTTCATAAACATTTCATATAATAATGAGTCACGAACGTACCATAAGTATGAGTTTTAAGAACTCGTACTTAACCTTATATCCTCTACCTACTCGTTATACACATGAGAAAAGAATCACCTTATCCACATGCATATAGCAAATAGCGCGACACCAGGTTTCAATGATTATCAGTGTAAGAAACTAAGTGGTTGTCAAACCAAACTCGGCCACTAATCAATATAGGAAGCTAAGCATACAATTCCCCGCCCATACAAAGAATTGTTCAACCTAACCACTATATCGACCAGGAAGCTAACCGGTTCTAAAACCAAGTACAAATTTCCCGCCCATACAAGGAATCATACAACTCAGCTGCTAATCTGAGTCCTCAATTGAAATCCCTCATCATTCTTACTTTCTCTTTTCTTAATACGAATTTTCTTTAATCCGTATCTTAACATTTACCACTCTTTTCTGAGTTTACATAGTACCATTTCATAGTACCTTCTCTTTATAGCGTCAGGCTATATCATACCAATCACTTAACATATCATATGTTATTCAACGATTTAATCTGATCACGTCGTAATCTTATTTCGTAATCATTTCTCCTTATACTTATGATCGTTTTATTTTACGATCTTCTTATTCTTCTCTTTAATCATATTATATTATGATTTTATTAACATTTCTCATCTTATAGACATAGTCTATTTATTATCACTTTTTATCTCTATTATTGGAGTCAGGTAATTCCAGATTCTTATCCTTATCGCTCTTTAAGATTCTTCTTTGAATCTTAATTATCTTTCTCTTTACTTAATAATGAATTTCCAAAAATTCATCTCTTATCGCTTAAACTCTATTCGAGTTTATTACTTATCATCTCTCCGAGGTTATATCCTAAGGTACACCTACCTAAAGTTTATAACCTACAGCTCTGATACCAACTGTAGCATCCCCAAATCTCGGTACTAATCACCAAGGATTTGGTATACTATTTCTATAACTATTGCGGAAGATATAAACATAAATTGTTTATACATTAAACTTTTACAACATAAACCCCACGGTCTACAACCTTAACTTAATACATACCTTCAATATCTTAGAAGATTTACATTAATATTTGCATTAGCAAATTTAATAGTTCTAACTGCATAATAGCTTAATCTTGGACTTTGCCTTTGCCTTTGTCTTTACTCGAGCTTTCATCTTAATCTGAAATTTTTTATCATGATATAGCAAGGGTGAGCATCAAATTTGCCCAGCAAGTTTAAATTCAATAAAGATATATCATGATTGAAAAGAATGAATAAGCTTTCAAGTTTTCAACAATATAATAATTGTGAAATAACATGAATCAAGTTTCAATAATTTCATGACTGAATCAATAATGTTTGAAGGTCAACAATGACCATAAATAATTTAACTGAACCTTATGGTAATGAAGGTGATCAGCCTTTCATACCTGATGAACATATACAACATGCACTAAGTGCGAATCAATAATCAGTGTAGACGTGAACAATCAACAATAATCATTCACTAACATGCTTTGAACATACAACTCAAGTTTGAGTTAAGGAAAAACTTGCCTGATTCGTTGACTACTGCTACGCAGTTTAAGTTAACTTCTTTTGGTAAGACCTATCATTAATAATAAGATTGGTCTTTCAATCAGCATATTCTACTTTGTATCATAATACAATTACTTTGTCAATAGATTATCCAACACTTAATCAAATATTAGATAACATCCTAACACATCGGTATTATTATCATTCTTGGATAATTATTCAATCACTGTATCATATTCATTATGATTAAACACTTAATCTTTCATATTATAAACTCTTTTCTATAATCCAGCAAAATGTTTATAATTCAGCAAACTGTTTTGTCTAATTCAGTAAGCTGTTTTCTCTAATACTTCAATCCAGCTAGCTGGATTCATAATTCCTTCAACCTAATGACCAATCCAGCAGACTGGATACATAATTCATTTAATCCAGCAAGTCAAACTGCAATCCAGCAAACTAGATTACAAATCCAGCAACTAGATTGCAATCCAGCAAGTTGGATTCAACATATTTTCAATTCGGTAAACTTCTTTTCAATCCAGTAAGCTGGATTCATCAGATTTTCCAATCCAGCAAGCTGGATTCCATATCCGTACACGAAAATACCAAATCAACTTATTATTTTTCTATCCTTTGCACAAATATGTATACACATATTTCATACACAAAAAGTATTTTTCCAAAATTTTCCAACTTCCTTTGGTATTTTTTAAAAATCATTTTTAGTTAATTCCTTAAGAAATTAGCTACCTCGTGCTTAACTCCAGAAATTCCCATCTCTTGGCACAATCTTATATATGTTAACGTGACACTCCAGTTTAAATTTCGTGGCCATCGGAGTTATAGAACTCCGGTTATAGCCATTTTCGTCGGAAAATCACAGAAATTGAAATGGTCATAACTTGCTCATTTTAACTCGGAATGAGCTCATTTTTGGACAGTAGGTACTTTATACCATATATTTTCATGTCCCAAAAGGCCAGAATTTTTCTCACAATTTAAGTTGCCGAAACAGCCCTTTTAAACATTTGGGCAGAAGCTAAATTGCCTTTTTGCAATTTTTCGTGCTTTATTAAATATTTTCCATACGGAAATCTACAACTCCTTTTTCAGTGATTCCACTTGGAGATGTTAGATAACTTATCATAGTATACTCCCAAATTTTTCCAGAATTTTTACATGCCCGAAAAATGACCAAACTTCCCCTACTTTTTGACTGTCCAAAATAGTCTGTTTTTCATTTTTTGCAACAAAACTGTTTTTGGTAAAACAGTCACTACAACTTGTGTACTCAACATTTTTGAGTGCTACCACTTGAGTTTAGTAGTTAACTTACATATCTAGCACATCCCTTTGACGGATCGCAAAAATAAGGTATAGATTTAAAACGGTGGAAATCCAAAGTACATAGAAATTTTAGAGCTTATAAAACTAGAAAATCACATTTCTTTATTTTCGATTTCCAACTAAATTAACACCCAATATGGGTAGATCTAAACATTAAACACTCATAAACATATAGATCTAAGGTTTTTGAGTTTAGAAACATAGATTCAAAGTTTGATTTACAATAATCAAAAATTATATAAACAAAAGGGGTTTATACCTTTTTGTTCACATGCTCTCCTTCTTCTTCTTCCATGGATGGCTATGGAGTTTTGATGACTTATCAAAAACTTCCCTTCCCCTCCCTCATGGCTGTCGAACCACTTCTTTCTCTCTCTCTCTTGCTTCTCTCTATTTCTCTCTCTTTCTTTCTTTTCCTCTTTCTCTTTCTTCTCTTATCTTCTTTTCTTCTTATCTTTTTCCTTCTTTTCTTATCCGGCCGAGTGGCCTTATCTTCTCCATATTTCTCCACTAATTCTCTCTCTAGTTAATAATCATTACACCAAAGCTTGCTTGGAAGAATGAACAAAATGTTGGCCAAATAAAATGATGACACATGGGCTAGTTGTAGATAAGTATCATGATTACATCCATTTCCCCTCATTCTCTCTTATCCTTATCTCTTCTTATCCTTATCTCTTCTTATCCGGCCAAGTGGCCTTCTTTTAGGCCAAATTGCTTAGATTTTTATGGCTTTTATTTACCATACCAAATGACCATTATGTCTTTCCATACTTGGATCAAGTTTTGGGCTTCTTAAATTAATTTCTTGGGCCATTGAAACATTATCATATTCCAATGTCTTTCCATTTTACCCACTCTAAATATTTAATTAGGGTCCATTCCAAATATAGAATTTAAGTTATCACCCTTGCACACTAAATTTTATAACCAAATTAAACTTACTTTAATTAAGTCATAAAATTAATAAACTTGAGATAATAAAAGTATATCTCTTGACTTAATATAATATTAATATTATTATTCTCCCACATGTTCCTTAACAATTAGCTCGCTTGAGCTTAAAACTTAATTCCTTTGGCTTTTCCAAATAAAATATTTGGACTTCCTAGCTAAAATGTTTGGGCCATAAAATTAATATGATCCATTACACTAAATTTCATCTTACCCTACTCATTTCATTAGGGTTTTTATGTACTCAAGTTAAATATAAATTCTTACCCAAGTACACTTAATTTCTTAACCCAATTAAACTTACATGCCCTTAATTTCTTAACCCAATTAGACTTGCTATAATTAGGTTATAAAATTAATTAACCGAGATGTATAAAATAAATCTCTTAAAATTAGTATATATTTTATATACCATAATTCTCTCATCCCATAACCCTTAAGTTATTTAATTCTTCATTCCTAATATATAATTAGGATCATGCTAATTTCTTTTATTTGTCACCACATAATATTCGTATTCACTTACTCACATAATCATTAAATAAATTATGACATGCTCCACAAATCTCTTAGATTAGGTCACTAGTATATATTTTTAATACTAGAACCACTAAATAACAATAACCATTTTGGTTATTTAATTCTCATACTTAATAACTTATTCAAGTTATACAATTCATATTGTATACTTAAATTTAATTTCCTCCTCTCCATAAATTGTTTTGAAATAACTATTTATATATTAAATATATAATTTAATATATTCAATCATTTATTCAAATATGAATTTAATTTACTAACTGCTTGATACCAATATACATATTTGCATATTGGATTTCATCTCGTATTTTTACTTGACATCATTTGGTGTAATATTAAATATTATACCATTAACCATATAACATAATATCATAACATATTTCACTTCTCACACTAATTTGTACTTTTCCCCATAAAAAGTCAACTGTTGAGTTTGACCAAAAGTCAACATTTACACATTTTGTGTTTACTGTTCATTCTGACTAAACTTGACGTTCCGGACGCAACCGAGCAGTCCATGCTTCAAAATTCTATCTCTAACTCAAATTTTGAGTTTTAAATTACTCCATTCTTATTGCTAATCGTATTAACTAACGACTTTATGCTTATTCAAATTCTTATTTGTCAGTCAAGGCTAACGTTCAAGCTATGTTAATTACTAACATAGTTTTATCTTGATCCTTATATCATTAACTTAATTCAGCATTCCTCTTGCTAAAATATATATAGCACCTTACTAAGTATATATATTTCTATACATATACTCATCTTCGTTTAACCTCATAGCATCTCTTCATGTGAAATCTTATCTTCTTACTAAAATTTCCATATGTACTTATATAACATTTCTTAGACTATTCAGTTCATATAGAATTTACAGGTATCGTAATACCTTATTCTCGATATTTCTTCAAGTACATATTAATTCATTTCTAAGGTTTTGAAATTTTGTAACCCATATTTCTTTATTCTCATTCAATTAAGAAACCATATAGGTTCTTCTTAAAAAATTTGAAATCCTTAAAATTTCTTCACAGAAATGTCAATTCCATACACTTATTTTCTGTCTAGGTTAATCTTATAACCTTTAATCCATCATTTTAGGATTTTAATAATTATCTAAATTCTCGGGTTGTCACAAGGGGTGCCTAACACCTTCCCTCCGCATAAGCAAATCCCCGGACCCTAAATTAATCTCGGTTTCACCGACCCGTTTAGCAGTGTCACATCACTAGGTCAATGTGCAAACCTTTTCTCGGTTGTGTTGGTACAACCAGTTAAAAACCAATTGCTGACTCTTATAGTCCAATTGTCGACATTATACATGTCGGACCTTTTTCACTTATTTTTTCAAAGGTAATGAAAAGGGACAAATAAAAATCCCGACGTCGACAGGTGGCGACTCTGCTAGGGACTCCAGTAAGAGGACTTAAGCTGCTACTACAATCTTTTCAAAACTATTATATGCTTGCGTGTGGATGTTGCATTTATATTTATGATGAATGTGTACAAATGCATTTCCTTATTGCACTTAGTACTTCGCACCATATCTGCTTGTGATATTAGTGCTTCACACATGTCATCATTTTCATACGGTGAGACACGATGTATGTGAATGTATGTTGTGTGGTCCCTCCGTCAAGAGGCTATCCCGTCGGTATTTGATTACTAGAATCGGAGGAAGACTAATTCCACGAGGCTCAGGAAAGGAACCACCCAAATTCGCTCCAGTTGAAAGACCGAATTTAATTCTCGTCGAGTAAATTGCGATGATTTGGGAACCTTCATGCCAAAAAGTTGAGAGAGTAACCTAAGATAGGTCAGCCTCTGATAAACCCAACACGGAGGAAAGTCTCTTCATGCTTTTGCATTTCTTACAATATTCATGCCATATTCATGTAATAGGAATAAACGTGTATACACACATGTTTAATTTTGACATGCTATTACGAACGGCTAACATCTGTTTTTGCAGGATAAAATTCCTAAAACGAACACATCACATAGCATGTTAATTTACATTCCCTAAAGACTAAACTATGCAAGTCTTTCGCAGGGAATCCATCGGACCTACTACCCGGTCAAAATCCAAAAAGGCCGCGGGCCTATAACCAATTATGTCGTCATCCGACCAGACTGACCTTAATCCAGTTTCTCGCAAGGAATTCGACGGATTAAGCAAACAAATTACAGATTTGGCTGTTCTATTTAAAGAACTATAGAAATCTACGCAGGGTCAAAAAATACTCATACATACTGAATCCTCTACACAAGGGGGAGCCCAGGTCATTACAATACCTAAACTGCAGTTGGATACGACCAACAAAATTCATGATGACACCCATCTCACAAGAGATCCAGACACCGGTGACATCAAAAAGAAAGTTCTTCAGATGGAAGAGACCCTTCGCGCTATCAAAGGAATTGGAGCACACGTGAGTGTTTCATATGCTGACCTTTGTATATTCCCTGGTGTTCATTATCCAAAAAAGTTTAAAACTCCTGACTTCAAAAAATATGACGGGTTAGGAGATCTTTATACCCATTTGAAGGTATTCATTGGAGAACTTGGATCTTATGCAGAAGACGAGAAGCTCAGAATGCAGCTGTTCCAGAAAAGTCTGATTAGAGAAGCCCGTTTATGGTATAACAGATTAGACAACTCCAAGATCCGTAGCTGGGAAGAGTTAGCACACGCCTTCCTCACTCAATATAGCTTTCCGTCTCAAATGGCTCATGACCGGTATCACATTACCAAGGTCAAGAAACAGTCTAACGAGTCTTTCAGAGAGTATGCTCAAAGGTGGAGACGCCTGGCTGCCCAAGTTATTCCTGCCATGACAGAATCAGAAATGGTCATGACCTTCATAGAAATACAAGAAGCTCTTTTCTATGAAAGAGTGGTAGCCGACATTGGTAAACCATTTTCTGAAATGATCAAACACGGGGAGATGGCTGAGAGGGGATTGAAGTCAGGAAAGATTCAAGACCTAGTTGCCATTAAAGCTGTTGCTGAGCACATCTAGTCTGGAAATTATGGAAACAACCCCCGGAGGGTCCATCAAAAGAAAGAGGAAGATGTTTCCCTGATACTGCAGGGTCAAAAAGGCAATTAGAACATGCCTGTTCAAAGGAGAAGTTACACTCCCTTTCAAGCTCAGTCTTCAAATCCTCCATTGCCAAAAGGTGGAGAAGTCAAATGCCCTCGAGTGTTCACGCCCTTAGGGGACTCTCTAGAGAACATTCTCACTCTTCTGACAACACAGAAGAAAATCATACATCTTTTTCCACCAGCCAGCCCTAATGGGCAGGGTTTCAATGCTGCTAAGAAATGTGCATATCATGCAAGGGCACCTGGACATGATACTCAAGATTGTTGAGCCTTGAAACAAAAGATCCAAGACTTGATAGACAACGGGGAAATCGTGGTTACCAAACCAGATCAACCTCACGTTCAAGACAACCCTCTTCCTCAACACAAAGAGGAAGAGGTCATCATGATAAATTGGAGCAATGGACAGAGTTCAAATTTCAGTGGTGAGTCATCTCAAACCACCAAAGACGGTGTTGACAAATGGGATTATGCCAAGTTCCAATTCACAATGGAACGTAAGATGAAAGCTCTATGCAAACAGATCGATCAATTGGCAGAACTGGTGACCTACCAACATCAAGTTGCACGCCAATTAGTAAGTCAGGAGCATATTAGTCTCCTTCCTCTTGCCAAGAATATTCCTTCGTTACCTTCAGAAAGTGAAACTTTGGAGGACAAAGTGGTAAAGAGAGCGAATGATAAAGCTCCTCGTGATTTTGCCAACAGAAAGGAATTCACACATCTAGGCCAACCCATAGAGGAAATCCATCAGATGCTAATCAATGACGGAAGGATAAATTCCCTTCTACCTTCAATCAACCCCCGTTCAGGACGGTACAATTCTGATGGAGTATGTCAATATCACTCCCATTCTCGCGGTCACAACACAGAAGAATGCTGGGCACTCCGCCACCTTATCCAGAATCTCATTGATAGCGGTGTCCTGCAACTAGCAGACAAGGATACTGTGCTACGTGGGAGTGATAATATTTGTCCTACTAAGTGGAAGGGATTTATAGCAGTTATCTCTGCAGAGGCTGATGACAATATCAAGCCACTCACTATACCAACCATTCAACTAAGAGGAAATAACAATCTTTTAAAAGTGGCCGCTCCCGAGCCAATCAACTTACCATGCAGAGCACAATATCCTATTGTTAGCTTGCACGCAGTTTCGTGGAATTATGGAGAAGGTGAAGGATCCACCTCACATATAACTGCTACAGTGTCGAAGGAAAATCCACTGTATCTTCCCCAACAGGTGATGAAATCTACCATCAAATCAAATGGGAAAATACCCATGGAGAAGATTGAAAAATTCCTCCGCACTATGGGTCATCACGAAGCCAAGGTGGTTCTAAGCTTGAGATAAGCTCCACACCAGATTTCAATTTTGGACTTAGTACTAACTTCCGAGGATCACCGGAAGATCTGATTGAAGGTTTTAGAAGAAGCTTATCTACCAGAAACAGTGGATACAAAAAAGTTTCAACACTTGGTTGATCACATTTTCAACAACAATGTGATATCCTTCACTAATGACGATATACCGCCCAAAGGGACCGGTCATTGCAAGCCGTTACATATTGCGGTCTTATCCTCTAGATATATGCTGGCTGAAGTATTGATAAATGGAGGCTCCTCTCTAAATATCTGTCCATACGCCACATTATTGAAGATGAATGTTAATCTCAACCGAATCCGGGGTAGCCATACGGTCATCAAAGCTTTTGACGGAGCCCGTCGAAATTTGGTCGGAGTAATTGAGCTGCCAATCGAAATTGGTCCCCATACATTCTGCGTATCTTTCCACGTGCTCAAGATAGATTTGGGATACAACCTGCTCTTGGGAAGACCGTGGATTCATATGGCTGGGGCAGTCCCCTCCACCATTCATCAGCAACTAAAATACATTATCAACAATAGCCTAGTCATGATCAATGCTGAACCGGAGTGTGCACAACATGGGGACATGCCATTCATCAACGCTAATGCAGATGTTGAGTGGGTCAGTTTTCATGCCTTGGAAGTGAGCAATACTCAGTACCATGTTATTGGAATGACATTGCCCGTACCCAAGATCTCTACCGAAGTAATGTCGGCTACTCAGGAAATGATGTCCTTGGGTCATCAGCCAGGACAAGGGCTGGGTAAAGATCACCAAGGTATCAAATACCCCATTCAAGTAGCCAGGCAAACTGGGACAACTGGACTAGGTTATTCCGCCCGTTCTAGTCAAAGGAATCCTCATAAGTATCCTCAAATTCCTTCAGTTTCAACCACGAGGCATTTATCTTCGCCTTCAAACTTTGAGTCCGCACAACCTCTAGTAAAGGTGCCAACTAACGTGATGACTTTGCTATTTCCCAAGCTAGTGTCGTTCAAAGCAAAAGAAATCTTTGTTCCTGATCCCGTAGTGCAAGAAGAGAAACAAAGAATTAAGCAAAATGTTGTCCAGATAATGTCGGGCATACACATTATCGTCCATGATGAGCATACAAATAGATACACCCCAGACGATGATTGCCCAGACGTATTAGCCATCATTAGGGAAGAGGTGGACGATGACAACTCCTCTATCAATGCAGTCCTCCCGGACTTTATCCTTGCCAATTGGAGCAGCATTCCTTTCATTGGTCGACAAGGGTAAAGCGGGCATAAACACTTTCTGCCCTGTAGATATCATAACTGCTTACTTTTCTGTACAGTATTAGCAGTTTATTTTGTCAGTACATGCTAACTCTGTGTATGATCAAAACGTTTTATATATACTAAGTGAAAGCCTATTTTTTTCAGGACCCTGAATTTAGATGTGCATGTACTTGCTGATACGGTGCCTCTTCTGCACAAGGATTATACCTTTGATGTAGAGATGAATTCAGCCTTGATGGAAATACATGAGGATATTGAGGTGCCTCCAGAAATTCAAGAATGGGTCAAAGACAAACCTAAACCCAACCTTGATCAAACCACTTCCTTCAATCTTGGAACATTAGAAAACCCTAAGTTAACCTAGATTGGTTCAGACCTTGCCCCAAACCAACGGAATGATATGGTTACGCTATTAACCCAATTCCAGGATCTGTTTGCATGGTCTCATGAAGATATGATAGGTTTGTCCACTGACATTGTTCTTCATCGCCTTCTCATTAGAAAGGGATTCAAGCCAGTCAAGTAGAAGCTCAGGTGATTGAAACCTGAGTAGAGTTTAAAGGTGAAAGAAGAAATTATGAAACAATTTCATGCTGGCATCATCATGGTGTCTACATATCCAGAGTGGATATCCAACATCGTGCCCATTCCTAAACCTGGAGGAAAGGTTCGAGTTTGCATGGATTATCGGGATTTGAACAAAGCTTGCCTTAAAGATAGCTTTTATGTGCCATTCATCCACATTCTCATTGATAATACTGCTCAATATAGCATGTACTCCTTTGCGGGGTACCATCAGATCATGGTTGCTGAGGAAGATCGTGAGAAAACTGCTTTCATCACTCCTTGGGGAACCTTTTGCTACAGACGGTTGTTATTCGGCCTCATAAATGCCAGAGCTACCTATCAACGAGCTATGATGGCTCTCTTCCACGACTTAATGCACAAAGAGATAGAGATATACGTGGATGACATCATTGTCAAATCCCGGAAGGAGGATGACCACTTAAACCATCTCAAAAAGCTATTCAACAGGTTGATCAAGTACAACTTGAAGTTGAATCCAGCCAAGTGCGCCTTTGGCGTTAAATCATGCAAGTTGCTACGATTTCTAGTCAGCCATAAAGGGATTGAGCTGGATCCTACCAAAATTCAGGCCATTACGAAAATGCCCATTCCTCAGACAGAGAAGGAAATACGGGGATTTTTGGGAAGAATTAACTTCATTAGCATGTTCATTTCTCAACTCACAGCAACCTATGAGCCTATCTTCAAGCTGTTAAGGAAGAACTCCTCCATGAAATGGAACGACGAGTGCCAGAAAGCCTTCCTTACAATCAAAGAACAGCTAGTTAAAGCTCTCGTTTTGGTACCACGCAGAGATGATGCTCCTCTGTTCATGTACCTGTCCGTAAGTGACAATGCCATGGGCTGCATGCTGGGACAAAAAGATGATAGAGGCTAAAAACGAGCTATCTATTACCTCAGGAAAAGATTTAGCAGCAGTGAACACAAGTACACTCTAATCGAGAGGACTTGTTGTGCTTTAGCATGGTCTTCCATGAGGTTACATCATTACCTCCATGGTCACACAACCCATCTCATATCCCGCATGGATCCTCTCAAATACGTGTTCAGAAAACCCATGTTAAATTGCCGACTGTCCAAATGGCAGTTGATCCTACAACAATTTGACATCGTCTATGTGACTCAAAAGTCCATTAAAGGTCACGGGATTGCGGATCAACTAGCCGCTTCACCTACAGGGGATTTCAAACCCTTGGAGACATACTTCCCCGATGAAGGGGTCATGACAATTCAGCAACACCATCAGTACAATACACTCTAAGCATGGAAGATGTATTTTGATGGAGCTATTAATACGGAAGGTTCTGCAGCTGGAGCAGTTCTAGTATCTGGTACGGGGGAGCAGTATCCCGTCACCATCAAATTGCAGTTTGTCAGCACCAATAATACAGCTAAGTATGAAGGCTGTCTCGTGTGGCTAAAACTTGCCCATTCAATGGCCATCAGGCGGTTAATTAATTTGTAAAAATTATTTGAAGGTATAAAAATTGAATTTTAATAACTTGAGATATATTTCATTAATATTTTAATTTATTTAAATATTAATGATATTTAATTTATCTAATAATTATATTAAATATATTACTTAAAAATAATATTAATATTTTTAAAATCATTTGAAATTATATTAAAGTGTTAGAAAATATTTTAAGTTATTTTGAATGACTTTTAATATTTTGGGATGAATTTAATTAATAATTAAATATTAATGATAATAAATTTATTTAATAATTGTATTAAATAAATTATGGAAAAATAGTTTTAATGTTTTAAAAATCATATAAAAATGATTTAAAGGTTTTAAAAAAATTTTAAATTATAAAATATAACCTTTAATATTCTGACATGAAATACATTAATATTTTAATATTAATGGCAGATAATTAATAATGGTTTTAAATACTTTAAAATCATTTAAAGGTGATATTAAGGTATTAAAAATACTTTGAGATATTATAAATAACTTATAATATTATGTCATGTGTTTCATTAATATTTTAAATTTATTAAATATTAATGATAATGGAATGATATGGTATTTAAATCATATAAAAATGATATTAATGATTGAAAAATCATTATAAATGATAATAATTATTTAAAAATTATTATGAGCTATTAAAAAATATTTTGATTAAATAATAAATTATTTAAGATAATAGTAAAGCGTTTAAGTAGAGGCTTACTGATAATAGGCTCAATAATTATCCGATTAGACAATCGGGATGTCGAAATAGTATCGAACTCAACTCAGACTGAAATAGTTTGACTTGATATCAGGTTTTATGCACTTTATTGATTGTTAGGATTATGTGGTAATGTGTTTAGAATATTTTATAATTGTAATTAACAATAGTTAATGTGATTTTATTATTCTAATTGGGAGATCAATATTATCAATATTATGTCTTTCAGATGAAGTTAAATAGATTGCGTAGCATTAGTCAATGTTATA
This sequence comes from Panax notoginseng, assembly GCA_016801055.1. Lineage (NCBI taxonomy): Eukaryota > Viridiplantae > Streptophyta > Magnoliopsida > Apiales > Araliaceae > Panax > Panax notoginseng. The sequence continues at coordinate 41,631,449 of CM029018.1, read as the reverse complement.
GGCAAGTTCCTATACTTTTATTGTGCAAGTTTCTTAAACTATACTTTTAACTAGTGATTAATCATTGTTGATTACATCACGTCTATGATTTGTTGATTCGCACGTTGTGCATGTTGCATATGTTCATCAAGTATGAAAGGCTGATCACCTTCATTACCATGTGGTCCAGTTAATATGTTCATGTTCATTGTTGACCATTCATCATTATTGTCTCGGTTGTTCAGTTATGTAAATTGATTCATATTCTTTCATAATTGTTATATTGTTGAAAGTTTGTCAGCTTATTATACATTCTTTCAATCATGATATATCTTTCTTTGAACTTAAACTTTCTGGGCAAACTTGTTGCTCACCCTTGCTATATCATTATAAAAATTGCAGATTAGGACGAATACTTTGGATACAGGCAAGGGCAAATGACATTGTATGTCAAGTAGGATATTGAATTCAGGTAATAAGTTAAGGTTTTCGACTTTGGGAGTTATGTGTGAATGTTAATGTATAAACAATTTATATTTATATCTTCCATAATAGTTATAGAATTGGTGTACCAGGTTTGTGGTGATTAGTTCCCAGATTTGGGGACACTACATATGGTTTTAGAGCTGTAGGTTATAAACCTTAGGTAGGGTTACCTTAGGCTAATAACCGCAATGATAAGGATAAGGACTAACTCAAATAGAGTTAGTGCGTTATTAAGATTCAAAGACGAATCTTGATAAGTTATAAAGATACAGAGTTACCTAACTCTGATAATAAAAATGAACAGTAGTAAATAATAGATAGAGTCTAAAAGACTAAAAGTATACGGGGAAAGGGGATCGTAAAACAAAAAGATTATAACATATAAATGAATCGTAATTAATACGATGAGATCACACCGTAATCTGATAAGGTCATAGTAGGGAGGAGGATCAATCAAATGATTAAAAACTTTACAGCAAAATTGTTGTGTATTAGTTGTGCTATAAATTGGTAATGTTCCAACTCAGAAAAAGGGTTGGGGAGGATGCAATACGGATTAAATAAAATTCGTATAGAGTAAGTATGGAGCTAGGATTATGTAGGATTTCAATTGAGGACTCATGTCAGTAGCTAAGTTGTATGATTCCTTGTATGGGTGGGGAATTTGTACTTAGTTTTAGAACCACTTAGCTTGAACAATTCTTTGTATGGGCGGGGAATTATCCTTGGTGTAACAACCGCTTAGCTTCCTATATTGATTAGTGGTCGAGTTGATCAATTCTTTGTATAGGCAGGGGATTGTGTTTGGTTCGACAACCACTTAGCTTCTGATACTGATAATCATTGAAATGTTTGTGTCATGCTATTTGCTATATACGTGTTGAGAATGTGATTCTTTTCTCTTGTGTATAACAAATAGGTAGAGGATATAAGGTTAGATGCGAGTTCTTAAAAATCATACTTATTGTAAGTTCGTGACTCATAATCGTATGGTATGTGTCAGGAATACGCATGTGAATGTTATTCCTATTTACATATGATTTGATTATGATATATATGAATGAATATGCAAGTATGCTTGCATCAAGAAAAGTTGTAACGTCCTTTGATAAATAATAGGAACATATGTACAAGGACTTAGAATGAATAGATCAAATATGTTAGGTTAATCCTACATAAGCAAAACAGCTTTGTAAAGTCCTTAGAAAGAAATGATGTACAAGGACTATAAATATATAAAGATAAAGCTTGTTAGGTGGATCTTATAATGTAATATATAGGCTTGTATGATCGTCGAGCACTGCATAAAAAATCATAGTCTGCCAGGAGAGTCAAGAAAAACTCGAGAGCTATCAAGGCAGAATTGTAGTCTGTAAGATAGTAGATCTAGGAGTTCGTTGACTGCCAGGAGAGACGAGGAAGGATCATAGTATGTCGAGAAGAACTTCCTCGGAGCCGTAGTCTGCTAAGGAAGTCATCTTCAGAATCATAGAGACATCTTGTCTATGAGCCGACCGAGCACCTGACGAAGCCAAGTCAAGAATTATAGACTACACTCGGAGTCATAGAGTCTACTGATCATATCAGAGGCAGAGATTGTAGTCGAGCAAGATCAGATGAAGACAACGAGCATAAAGGCAGAAATCATAGAGTGTCAAGATCTGATCTCGGAGTCGTAGTGTCTGCACAACCCAAGCTGAATCGTAGAGTGCAGTACTAAGGCTTCAACAGATGTGCTCACAACGCCAAGGCAGAATCGTAGAGCAAACACGATTCTCTGCAAATGAGCACTTCCAGAATATCTAAAGTATGAAGTCTCTGGTCTAAGCTGCACATATGCATCCCACCTAAAGGAAACCAAAGAGCACTCAATGAATGGCATTCAAAGCTAACAAAAGATCTAAGCACCAACCCAATCAACATTTCGGTTGAGTTGTTAAGCCATTCGAGATGAAGTCTTCCACAAGTTAATTAGAAGAAGAGTTTGGTAACTAATTAAGGAAAGTTAACAAGTGCAGTAGCTGTCAAGTAAACAGAAGACAACGATCTTGAAAGTAACCAGGATCGTAGTGTATGCCAAACAAAGAAGGAACTGATCAAGTGTACACAAAGATACTAGTCAGCCTATGAAGAACAAGGGCTAAAGTGATTAAGCATTGGGCCAGTCCATTGATGATAAGCGAATGCGAGATCACAAGGAGAAAGCGAGCTGGGCATGCCACAAATCTAAAGTGTCTTGCTATTCAGAAGGGGCCAGAACAAGGAGTCAAGCCATCAGTATCTGAGAGCAGTCGAGGCAAACAGAAGTATTGAAGCACTGCACAAGAAAAGGAAGAGGTGTTCTACATTGAAGATTCAATAAACACTCTTCAAGATCGTAGTCTTGTCTCTACCTGTCAATGAGCAACATTCAACAAGACACTATGATCAGGTCTAAGAAGATATGCATCAGAATTGTATTGTTCAATCATCTAAAGGTTGAAGCATTGGCAACGGTTCAATCTAAAGATTGATATTCGAACAGAGCTTATTGAGAGCATCGATGCAAAAGGACAACCTCTGATCGAGAAATTAGAAGGAGGAAATAAAGTTGACTACCTACCCGAGACATCAAAGTGACATCTCTGATGGGATAGGTGAAACAGTAGACTATAGTGTCAGAAAGTAATAAAGGGGATGTCATGTCACATCTACAGTCTACACCAAATAACTCGAGATCTACGAACCAATTCAAAGAGCTTTCAACGGCCATATACCAACGAAAAGATTGGGAAGGAGTATATATAAGCCAGAGCTTCAAAGATGAAGAGTTACTGATGATTGATAAGTTACAGAATCATTGAGTTGTTGGAATGCTACTGTTGACTCTACGAGTTCCACCAGAGCTTAACAAGAACAAGTCTCACTGACAGTGAGACTACGGAGGTGGAAGTGATGCAGCCTTGAAGAAGGACTTGGATAGACTAAAGCTTCACTCAACAAAGATGAGAATGCCACTGAAGATGGTAGCTAAGTTGAGAGCCAAGAAGTACAAGAAGATAACATTCAGAAGTGTGGCAGAGCACAAAGAAGATCCAGATGGTCACTCTACGAATCACCATGAACCTAAAGTTGAATCAGAATAAGTGCAGAACCATGTCTGCCAACCAGTCAAGAAGGGTTCAGGGAATGGTGATGGTGCACAGCTGGCATCGTATGAAGATGAGCAAAACAGAATGAAGATCAGCTGTACTAAAGAAGATGTGGTCCAGACTTGAAGCAAAATGCAAAGGGGACCACACCAAGCTACTAAGTACAAAAGATATTCAAGCTTAAAGACATCGTAGTAGCTCAGAACCAACAATAATAACATCAACAATAACAAGAAGCTAGGGCCTGAGGGGTCCTTATCCGGAGGGACTAAATGAAGTTCCAAGCTTGCTGGGCTTGAAGAGTTCCTAAGGAACTAGAGAAGTTCCAAGGATGCTGGCCTTGAAGAGTTCTTAGTGAACTAAAGTTTCAAGGTTGCTGGCCTTGAAGGAATCTTAGTGATTCAGGGTGCTGCCCTTCCTTAGTGGAAATCCTGCTAGTTGAAAGCAGAAGATTGGATTAGGAGCTTGAGTCTCTAAACCACTTAAAATCCCTTGTGCCATTTACCTTATGTCATTTACATTAGCAATACAAAATAAATGAGAAAAATATTTGAAAATAAAAAGGAACTATTCAACCCCCCCTTCTAGATCTATTGTGTGCCTACTGGGAACTAACAATTGGTATCAGAGTAGGTTCTCATGCTATATTCAAAAGCTAATCGCTTTGAGTCTGATCCTAGGCACAAACATTGTTCTAAACTTAGTTTAGTAGTAAGTCACTTGTAAATGCAGATGAGCTTACACGTTGGAAATATTGTGTATAGATAGATGTGTATATAAACCTGAAGCTGCTCAGATTGGTCCATGCTCTTAAATGCCATTACAACAAGACTAATTCTTAGCCATAGTCAATCTTGTAGTCTGAAGACCAGGCTAGGAAGCTCAAGAGACATCAACAGCAAAGAGTCAAACATCCACCAGCATGAAAGATGAAAAGGCCATACATGCTAATAAATGCTTATCCAGAGAAGAAAGAAGAACCTCTCAAATATGTATTTGGCCAACCAGCAGCTGGATGTAAATCTTGTGGACTCAAGGACGTCAAAGAACTAAAGATGCTAAGATTCTCTTAGCTTACATCTTCAAGACCATGACTGATTGATTGAAGGACAACTGGAGGAACATGCTGTCAGGAGCAAATGAAAAACTATGCACATCAATGCCTAACCTCAACATATCTAAGTTAAATGACTGTTAAGAAACTGACAGTAGAAAGGTACGGTTCCTCATTAATATAAATGTGTACATCATGTTACATCACCTTTTACATGCACTATAACCGTACTCTTTCAAGAGACCATACTCTACCTAAAAAGGGGAAGAGAGAAAGTACACTAAGGTTGGAAAAATAAATGCTAATAAACTTTCCCTCTAATCCAAGTTTTTGGTTGAAGATTACATCTTGAAAGAAGTCTGAAATAGGTCATAAGCATATCATGGTTTAATTAATCTTAAGTGGAGTAATCTTTGCTGATGGGTTAGTGTGTATGTACAAACCTATGTTCTAGGTTTTTGATAACACATAGAGTATGATCTGTTCTACAAAAGTATCTTGAAGATTCATAGAAACTAATCACCTCCATGAATCAACTAGATACAAATAAGTGACAATGTTGATTTTCACTCTGTGAATATTTAAACTCTGTGAACATAACCAAGCAAATGATGAAACCATCAAAGAAAAAGAGTGTTTTAATTAAATGACTAATCTTACACACACTCATCATCATGCATCTTAAAAAGTCATATCTAAATTGGATATATACATGAATATGATTGTTGGTGATCAATATGATGAAAATCCAAACATATGAGGAACATGGATTTTGAAAACTAACATGGCAGGACCCATTTCTATGGGTACCAAAAATAGAAATGTATCTAACCTGCAGGTACTTGTTCCATCTGACCATACTAAGGAATGTTGAAGTAGAAGACTTCAGTCAAGAAGATTCAACCAGCAGAAGGCTTAAGACTGTTTAGAAATAATTCAGATAAAATTCCTATATATCAAAGTCTGTCCTTGAAGGCCTGCTGAGCTAACCTAATTGAAGCTTACATGGCTGCTGATCTTTATATAGAAGCAGGCCATTCAACCTAAGATGAAAAGGGTCTTATATGCTCAATCATGCAAAGTATATCATATGAGAAGACTCCTCAAGAAAGTTCTCATCAGAGGATCATCGAGCATTAATCATGAGGAACTCATTATGGAAGAAGAACTCCACAAACACAAAACTGTCAAAAAAGACTACGTTCGTAGTGTTGTCAAATGATCGTAGAGTGATCAGTCCTGAAGATATCCATGTCTATGATATAAGGAGATTTAATTGATAGTGATGATTCCAGTCAGAAGGAGACATGCAAGGTTGCCTTCTAGTGCACATGAAGAAAAGGAAATCACACCTCACTAAGAAGACAGTATCAACTATGGGGGCGCAGTGATTTGCTAAAGAACAACAACACTGAAAATATTAGAAACATACGATGAAGCAATATATTAGTTATAGAGTCCCAAAACTTCGTGGCTGATGAACCAAATGAAGATCCATTGTCAGTAGGAACGTCTCAAAATGTACTACTGATAAACTTGTCAGCCACCCAACTCAAAATCATGAAGCGCCGACGATCAACCATCTGATCGCATTGTGAGAGCAGGAAGACACCATGATTATAGCCAATGCAAATGTCTATATGCCGGTTGAGAAACTCCCCAGCAAAAAAAGGTGAAATGAGATATCAGTGCAAATCACTTCTATTGTTTTTCATCTGGAAAGCGACTTAGGGACAAACCTAACCCTTAATTCACTTTAAGAGATTGGCCCTTCCTGAGCTACCTTAACCCATAAGGAATGCTTAGTCAAGTTCATCTCAAGGACTAAAACAGACAATGTTCGTAGAGTAGATTCTGAAGCAATCTCAACGATCGTAGAAGCAGACTCGACGATCGCAGTCTTCCTAGAGGATACACTAGCTCATAAGGAGCTTGGAAAAATTAGACAGCTGCTCAACTATTCAGATAGTGTGGAGATAAGTACGAATATAGTTTGAAAAGACATCTTGCAAACTCACCTTAGAACTTTAGTGCCCAAACTGTCTTGGGTTACATCAGTGGTTAAGCCATACAACTTCAAGATGAGGATTAGTGTCAAACCATCCACTGCAGCATCTCTCAGCAGAAGATCGTTGAGTCAACAAAGGAAAATATAGAGTCAATATCCACCTCACCAAGCTACTCTACGAACCAAAAAGGTCAACGGTCAATCCACGTCAGTAATACTTATTTTCTTAAAAGGAATATCAAACTGAAAAGTTTATGGAAAGTTACAGTTTATTACTGGGCATCGTGCAACCAATGGCTGGTTAACACATCATAGCTTATGCAAAGTCAGAAAGAACTGCCATAAAGATAAATTCAAAATCTGCATATAGTTATTAAGGCTGTCGAATTTCTCTCCCTCTCTCTTTTCAAACCCTAGAATCCTCTTCAAAGCCTAAATCCATCAAACCTCTAGATTCACCCAAATTGCATTCAACTATCTCTCATAAGAGGTCTGAAACCAGATACCCATATATTTTGAACCCTTATAATTGAAGAATGACGAGTTATAACTGGAATCCAACTCGGCTTCAAGAAGTTCGAAAGATCAGAAAAGAAGTTCAAGGATATGCTTGAGCTCGTAAGGAAAGCTGGGTTTTATGAGTGCTTGGAGGTCGACACTCCAGTTTGTACAGAGTTAGTGAAGCAGTTCTACTCCAATGCATCAATGGATTCTACGCTTCTGTCCACGAAGGTCAAAGGAGTAAGTCTGAAGATAAAGGCATCAGACATTAATCAATGCCTAGGGTTTCCCAACAAAGGTCTAATAAGCCTCGACGAAGTTGACATTGAAGAAGGCAAGAGGTTAATGCGCTACAAGAGGAACGTAAATATGAAGGATTTGAAGAAGAAGGAATTTCCTAAAGAATTTGAATTTCTGGTTAAGATTACTAGAAAATGCATTCTGTGCAAGGATACTGCACATGATACTGTAAGTATCTTCAACTAAGAATCATGACTGTAATCCTCATGAAGCAAAAGGTGAATTTTGGCACTCTTCTAATCGACTGGCTGACCAAATGGGTGGAGAAGGCTGAGATGAAGAAGTCTACAGATAAACCCCTAACTAAGGTCTTTTATGAAAGACTGTTGAGCATTGTGCTAAAGAAGTAATTGGGAAGCAACATCAAGGATGATGAGGGAGAACCACTAAACGCCCATAAAGTCATGTCTCCAAAGCTGTTTGTATACTGGAAGAAAAATCCAAAGGAAAACATGAGGCTAATAACAACTAGGAGCAGCAGCAAGGTCTCTGCAAAGAAGAGGAAGGCACAAGAGGTGGAAAGCTCTCAATCTGATGACTTTGTACCAGTAGCAGTCACACCAGCAAAGAAGAAGTCTAAGGGTGTGAAGAATACAGAGGCTCCACCAAGTAGTCTCTCCACTGACAACAAGAAATATAGAGCAGGAGAAGAGAAAGTATCAACTGCAGAAACCCCAAAGAGAAGAAGGAGTAATTTATTACTCCAAGGGCCATCCAAAAAGAAAGCAAAAGTGATAAAGAAGTCAGCCCCAATTCCCCAAGAAAGTCTATCTTCCAAGGATGAGAGAGTAGAGTCAGAAGATGAGAAGGGAACTGAAAGTCTCAAGATTGAGTCCTCAAATAGCAAGTCTAGAAATGAAGAAGAATGTACAAGCCCCATGGATAACTCTCAGAGCATCCACTTTGATGATGAAGAAAGGTTGCAAGTTGACACAACTACATCTCCTACTTCAAATGCCCCAACAAGTTCAAATGATGTTTCTAGAGATGTTGAGTCCGAAGAAGGACCTGCCCCTAATGTTGTCGAACATCAAGAAAGCTTGTCTGATGATTTAAAGGCTTCAGAATCTGAAGAAGAAGAAAAGTCTGACTCTCCTATAGCTGAACCTCCAAGGAGAAGAAAGAGCAACCGACTACTTGCTAAGTCTGTCCCAAAGAAGCAAAGTGAACACTCTACTGCAATCATTGAAGTGAGTGATGGTGAATCTGAATCCAAGGAAGAAGATATTGAAGAAAGTACTAGTGATGAAAATCAGCAAGAAGAATTCTCTGATGAATCAGATGAAAGGAGTCAGCATGATACAAGCTCAGAAGGTGATAAAATGGAGAATGATGATAAAATGAAGGAACAAACTGATGAGTCCGATGAGGGAAATCTACAAAGGTCTAACTCCAGTTCAGAACAGAGAGACGATGGAAGAAACTCCAGTTCTGCAGAAGAAGAACCAGATGATTTTCACATTCCCCACCTTGTTCATCAAAAGAGAAGAATTGTAGTGGAAGTTGATGAAGAACTACTAGATGTGCTTCCCGACAGATGGATTAATCATGGAAATGAAAGGCTAAATATGGAAATGAGGACCTCAAAAAACTTGCTCAACAATCGTAGAGCCATGAAGCTGGACACTTTAACTGTGATTTATGAGCCTGAAGTTAAGAATAATGCAATAAGATGGTTTTACTCTCATATGCCATGGGTAAAGGCATACCTCACTGAAGACAACATTTATCTCACATGGGTCTTCTCTCACCTTCCCAGCGTAGAGCTAGTGGCATAGAACTTCCCAAGAGTAAAAAAGTTTGCAACTCAGATGATAAAGGACTAGTCTGACTACAAAGTCTACCAACATATTGGCAACCGCTACATTCCTTATGATAGTAGAGTGGGTTATGATGGCAAAATGATCATGGCCAAGGAGATGATCGTAGAGTCTTTTCACTCTACCATTGAAAACGATCATGTTTAGTTTGAAAAGCTCCCCTCTGCCCAAACACGGTTGTCTGATATTCCTTCATCCTCTACCAATGATTGGCACTCAACGATTTATCAAATTCTCACTGCTTTCAAAAATTTATTCAAGAATGGAAATCGTGGAGTCTAGTCTAGTGCTCAACAAGAAGCTGTCCAATCAAATGACCAAACTCTTATGGAGCAGGAGTTAGTAAAGAATACTGGTGAAGTGGCTAAGAAGATATCAATCATCATAGAAGGGTTAAAGATGTTGACAGAAGCAAGAGACGATGCAGACCAAGACATACTTCAAGCCACTATATCTGAAATATCTCTCAAAATCAAAGAGAGAGATCAAATCTATCTGAAGGCTATAAATGATCAGAAGGCAGAAGCTCTAAAAGCACATAAGGCTAATAAAGAGCAAATCCAAGGCCTCTCTAACAAGATTGACAATCTGAATCAGTCTTTTAAAAGTAGTATACATACAAGCCAATCATGTTTGATGATAAAGCATATACTTTGTAACAATCTTATTCATTTATCAATAAAAAGTATTAATTTATTAAAGGCTTTTAATTATCTACATGATGCTGCTTTACAATATGTGATAAACCCATAGTTTTAAGCAATGCTTTTAGAATAATGATGATGATCATTCTAATGAGATCTAAATTCTTATAAAGCTTAAAACTAAAATAGTTCTCAATCGTTGGATTACTAAATTGGGGATTAGTGAATCCAGATTGATTGGTATATACGTTGCTTGCTCATTAGATGAGGATGATTGATCTCATGATAATTTTTGTGGAGACACTAAAATAATTATGTAGGTGCTTATTAGAGAATAAGTTCACTAAACGTGGCTCGCTAAGGAATACATGATGGAGTTTGACTTGTCTGTCAATATGAATTCCTGTAGTGATAGTAGTACAAGTGATCCTTGGACTTGAGATCATCATAGTATCTTGTGTATGACGAGTTATACTTTAACTTATTCCTTAAGACCATTAGGGTGTATCAAAGGGTATGCTTGGGTATAATAAGTTGTACATGGAGATAATGTATGATCAATAAAGAATTTACCACTTCTAGTAAAAGAAGAGAAATATCCTATGTGATTCGATAAATGACAACCCAGTAGTCCTTGGCCAAGGCAGAATAAAATTAGAAAGGAGTTTCTAATTTGCATTATTTGGAGTTGTGCATTTAAGAGTCGAAATACATATAATTAAATAAAATAAGACTTGACAGTAATTCCATGTCTTATATTTAATTGGGACATTGTATAATGGAAGTATTGAATTGTACGGTAACTATTTACTCAAAGGTTCTTTTATGATTAATGTTGAAATCTATATTATCTTGAAAGTCGTTAATCGCTAGGGAGGCTTATCCCTATTGTAGAATAAATATTATTTATTTAAATAAATTAATATTTTAATTTGTTTATTTAAATAAGATTAGAATTGTTCTAATTGATTTATTCACAACCGATTTAAAATGGAAAACCTAAAGGGTCACACCATAAAAGGAAGAATAATTATTTAAGAAGTTAATGACATAATCGTAATAATAAGTTAAGTATATTTAATTTAGTCTATGGTGATAGAATAAATTAAATAGCTTAATATTTATTATTTAAGAGTTTGAAAATATTATATATAAATTAATAAGAGGAGTCTTATTATTATTATTACTATTATTATTATTTAATTCCTAAAGGAGTTTGGGAATTAATTAATAAAAGTACTATCATATATTTCTAATAAGATTAGCAGGTAAATTAATTAAAAGATTTTAATTAATTATCCTTAATGAGATTGGGAGCATAATTAATTAAAAGAATTTAATTAATTAAAATAAAACCCAATTCCTTAATTGTTAAGGAGGGTTGCCCACATCTATTAATAAGAGGAGTCTTGTTATGGATGAAAGAGTTGTTGTTGACTTTTTCACAACATACGTAATTCTAATTGTTGAGAGAGTACGCTCTTTTTCTATAGAGATAGAAAAACTAGGATTTTGCCAAACACCCATCTTCTTGAATTTTTGTTCTTCCTTAGTAGATCACCTCTAGAGGCCAAACACTTGGGTGGCTAATGTTGATCAAAGGAAGGAACCAAACCAGGTGAATTCAAGTTGAACGCGAAAGGATTTGGAGGTGAACTCGTACCTGAGGAAGCTCGAATATTCAAGAGTATGATACATGTTCTTTATCTTTGCGTTTAATTAATATTTGTGCATAAAGGATGATCTGGGTATATGGTTTGTAAAGATTTTAAACTCTGATTTTTTCACGTTTTCGCTTTATTTGTGCAATTTGATTGTGTTCATGAATATTACAAACCTAACAGTGGCATCAGAGCCAAACCTTTATGCGAATTATTAATTATTTTGATTTGATATGTATATTCATATGTGTTTAACACAATTTAATTGGGTATAATTTATTGTATAAAATTATAATTTTATGAAAAAAAAAAAAAAACCGGGAAATCGTTTTTTTTTGGCTGCTTATTCTCGTGGGATCTCCTGTTAATATATATATATATATATATATAAAATATACTGATAATATATATAATATTATTCTAATCATATGGTTACTATTATATATATATAATATTCTTAATAATTTTATAATTAAAATAAAAAGTTTATTTTAATTTTAAAATTAAATTTCATGTTAACTAATTAAAGTTAGAATTGAATTCCATGATAACTAATTGGAGTTGAAATTGAATTCTATGTTCTCTTAAATAAAGGAGTTTATTTAGATATGAAATAAAATTTCATATTTTTCAAAATAAATGAGTTTATTTATGAATAGGAAAGAGAATCCGTATTTCCTTAAATAAAGGAGTTTATTTAGATATGGAATAAGATTTCATATTATTCAAAATAAAGGAGTTTATTTGTGAATAGGAAAGAGAATTCGTGTTTCCTTTAATAAAGGAGTTTTATTTTTTTTACTTGAAATTGGATTCCATAATTAATTAAAATAAATGAGGTTATTTTGATTAAATATTTTGATTAAAATAAAATAGTTTATTTTATTTAAATTTGGATAAATTAAAATAAAAGAGGTTTATTTTGATTTAAATTTGGATTAAAATAAAGGAGTTTATTTTAATTCAAAAATTAGATTTTATGCTAACTAAATTTGCCCATTATATGATATCAATATACATATATATATATATATATATATATATATATATATATATATATATATATATGTATATATATTGAATGTTTATTATTCATGAGATGAATGTTATTTATTGATGAATATGGTGACGTGTATGATAATAAATGGGATTGATTATGGACTATTGACCAATGTGATTGGATTTTATTTTAGTTGGATGCTTGAACGTATGTGTTTTATTAAATAGAGTCTACGTACCCTGTCTTCTCTAATTTTTTCTTAATGTAAATTCTATCTCCCTCCTATGTACTTCCCCTTGACTGCTGATCAAGGTTTCTATTTATTTTAAATAGTTTTGTAATAGGAATAGTTAGAATTAATTTTGAAGAATTGGAGATTAAGGAGCGCTTGAAGACTCGTTTGTAATGGAGCCCGGGTTTAAATGTAATAGTTATATTTAAATATTAATTCTTGCACCCCTAGGGTTTGACCTTTTGGTTCACTTGGTGGCTCTAATGAACCAAACTAGAATAAAAGATCATAATCAATCCAGGTAGAATATAATATTCTATATGTGCATGCTTATACTATATATATATATATATATATATATATATATATATATATATATATATATATATATATATATATATATATTATGCAAACATGCTTCGCATGTTAATTAATATGACGCGTATTTTATATATATATGTGCACGCGCGCTAAACAAGATGAGACAAATTAATAACAAACCCCTCAAATATTTTACATTAAGTTGTAACGTTCAAAGATATTTAGAATATCGAACTTCGCCTTCTAGCATGATAGAAACAATAGAGTGTTGAATGTTTAATATGAGTTTATTGTGCACACACAAGGCAAGTATTAAATATTTAAGATGTTATTTTTATTATATATGATGTTTATAAGGAATTGAACATTACTACTTTGTTGTGCACACACAAGGGTTGTAGTTTTCTCTTCACTTATGTGAAAATGTTGGGTCTGACTTAACTTAAATTATTTTAGTTCGGATGTGCACACACTTGACCATTATGATTTAAGAGAAAAAAAATAAGGAGTTACATAGTTGATGTAATTAACAAGAGTTGTCTACCTATTTATTTATATATAGTTTGTTGTGCACACACAAGACTATATACATTTGAAATGGGATCCTTATTCTCACTAGCATATCTTTAATTAGATATTCCCAAACTATATATATTGAGGATAATATTGTTTGAAGAAAATAGTGGGATATACCAATTTAAAACAAGACCTAATTTATTTTGGTAATTAATAAAAGAATGTATGCTAAAATGTTGTTAATTATAAATTCATTTACAGAATTTTATAATGTCTAAAATTACCATCACTGCATAGCATATTAGATGCTAAATTAACCTAACCGAATTAAATGGATTGGTTAAGGAAATTGGGAAAAGTTCTCACGGCTGAAAAGCTATCTTATGTCCTTAATACGCCTATCCTTGCAATGGTTACAGACAATGCCTCTGAGGAAGAGATTGCTACTTTTAGAAAAGTGGCAAGATGATGCACAGTTGGCTCAATGCATCATGCTCGCATCCATGAGTAACGAGCTTCAGTGTCAACATGAAACTATGGATGCTCTTACTATATTCCTACACATCAAGATGTTAATGGTGAGGAAAGTAGGACTAATAGATATCAGATATCTAAGGAGCTCTTTCGATCTAGAATGACCGATGACATTATAGTAGAGACAAAAGTCCTTAATATTATCAATTTGATTGATCAATTGGGACAACATGTTTTGTCATGGATGGAGAGTTGAGCCAAGATTTGATCTTGCACTCACTCCCGGACTCCTTTCACAATTTTTGTGAATTTTTCATATAAACAAGCTAGATATCAGCCTCGCTGATTTGCTTAACATGTTGAAAAATGTTGAGAGTCACTTTCCAACCAAGAAAGACCATGTCTTACTGGTAGGGGCCAAAGGATATTCTGAAAAGAAGAACGATTCTAAGAAGGTAAATAGAAAAGGCAAAAATAAAGGATAATAAAAACAAAACTGATACGGATAGCAAAGGAATTTGCTTCCACTGCAATAAGCGAGGACACTGGAAAAGAAACTGCGAGAAGCATCTTGCAGAGGCTAACCAGAAGAAGCTTAGTGAAGTTTCGATTACAAATACAATTTTGTTCATGATTTAAAATAAATTTTTCTTTAAGTCAAGGTTCTACTTGGGGTATTGGATACCGACTTTGGTTATCATAAATATAGATTTATGAAGGGACCAAGCAGAAGTAGAAAGCTAAACAAAGATAAGTAGTCATATGTCAGAAATGAAGCAAATGTTGCTACATTAGACATAGGAACTTATTGTTTAGCATTCCCTACGGGCAAGTCTATTAAGTCAATAAGTTGTTATTGTATTTTAGTTCTCGTTAGAAATATTATTTCTATTTTGTTGTTGGACAATGAAATCTTTGGTATTATATTTAAGAACAATTGTTGTTCTATTTATAATAACAATATTTTATATAGAACTGGAATATTACTTAATGGATTTTGTATACTTGACTTACGTGAAAAATTATTTCGCAAATTGAACAAACTAGTATAAGGAAAATAGATGATCATTCAAAGAGTTGAATGTTTATATTTGATGAAATACAAGTATGAATTATTTAAAAGGTTCAAAGAATTCAGAAGTGAAACAAATTGATAAAGTATTAGGATTCTTTGATCGGATCAAGGAAGGAATACTTGTGCAATGAGTTTCTAAATCATCTCAAATGGTTTTCTCACAATGGACGCCTCCTGATACGTAATAATTGATTGATGTATCTAAAAGAAAAAATCGTACCTTGTTGGACATGGTGCGGTATATAATAATTTTACCGACATTCCAGTATCCTTCTAGGGTAATGTCCTAGAAATGGCTGAATATCTACAAAAGGTAACCTCAAAATTTGGCCCTAAGACTCCATAAAAGTTATGGACAGGGAGGATTCCTAATCTTAAGTATGTTAAGATAAGGGGTTGTCCAACTTATGTGAAAAGATTTTAAAAGATAAGCTTGGGACAAGATTTGACAAGTACAGATTTGTGGGACATCCTAAAGTAAGTTTAGGGTATATGTTCTATAATCCTACTTAGCAAAAGGTGTTTATTGTGAAACACACTACCTTCTAAGATAAAGGTGTTTATCATTGAAGTGGATAGTGGGAGGATAATAGATCTTGAAGAGTTTAAGAACCACAAAATACTATAAGTCAAATAAGAGAAACCTATAGATAGACCTATTGTACCACAGCTGAATCGTAAATCTGGAATAGTACCGAAGATACCTAGGAGGTATGGATTCATCATAGATGATGATGATGAGGTACACATCATAGAAGATGATGATCTAGTTACATACGATGAGGTAAGAGTTCTAGTGTGTACAAAAGGGTCAGTGGGAGCGCCGTGACATTCCTAATATTATATATTGATATACTATGGATAAGGAATGACATACTAATGCTACAATCAGTAAAGATAAAGTTGTCTAAACATTCCTTCATAAATAATTTGGGAAGGATATCTTAATTGGGGATACAAATCTATATAGATAGATTTCAGAGGATGCCCGACATAACCCAAAGAACGTATATTCATTTGATGCTAAAGTCATTTAGCATGGCAAACTCCAAGAGATGTCTCATGTTGATGAGCCATGGAGTGTATCTCTCTTAAAAGTCCCCATAGACTCATAAAAGAGAGATCGCATGAGTAACTATCATGTATGTAATGAAATGTACGAGACCTGATGTTGATCAGTCATATTCTGGAGAAGTTCACTATGAATCAGTGAAAAATATCTTAAAGTACTTAACTGGCACTACGGATGTGATCATATTCATGGTGGGTCTAAATTAAAACTAGAGGGCTTAACAAACTCAAGTTTTTCAGACAGACCAAGAAGATAGAAAATCCACTTTAAGATAAAGCGTTACCTTGAACAGTGGTGCAGTGAATTGGAAAGGTTCCAAACAGCAAAGAGTTACTGGTTTAGTGATAAAGACAAAGTATATAGCTATAAATGAAGCTACAAGTTGATTGTTTGGATGAAAAGTTCATTATAGAACTAGGAATAGTTCCTAAGTCTCATCTTGGATCTAAACATGTGTTGTGGCACTTTCATTTGATTATATGAATCATTGAATGATGGAAAATCACTATAGAGATCGTGGACTCTCAAGAACAACATTACATATCTATTAACTAAAGCTTATCCAACAGCAAGATAATCGTCACTTAGAGAAGAATGGTATGAGATACCATGGTGATTGACTTTAGTGCAAGTAGGAGATTGAAAGTAGTATGCATATAAGCCAATCATGTTTGATGATAAAGCATATATTTTGTAACAATCTTATTTATTTATTAATAAAAAAAATATTAATTTATTAAAGGCTTTTAATTATCTACATGATGTTGTTTTATAATATGTGATAAACCCATAGTTTTAAGCAATGCTTTTAGAATAATGATGATGATCATTCTAATGAAATCTAAATTCTTATAAAGCATAAAACTAAAATAGTTTCCAATCGTTGGATTACTAAATTGGGGATTAGTGAATCCGGATAGATTGGTACATACGTTGCTTGCTCATTGGATGAGGATGATTGATCTCATGATCATTTGTGTGGAGACACTAAAGCAAGTATGTGGGTGCTTATTAGAGAATAAGTTCATTGAACGTGGCTCGCTAAGGAATACCTAATGGAGTTTTACTTGTCTGTCAATAGGAATTTATGTAGTGATAGTAGTACAAGTGATCCTTGGACTTGAAATCATCATAGTATCTTGTGTATGATGAGTTATATTCAGACTTATTCCTTAAGACCCTAAGGGTATATCAAAGGGTATGCTTGGGTATAATAAGTTGTACATAGAGATAATATATGATCAATAAAGAATCTACCACTTCTAGTAAAAGAAAAGAAATGTCCTATGTGATTCGATAAATGACAACCCAGTAGTCCTTGGCCAAGAAAGAATGAAATTAGAAAGGAGTTTCTAATTTCTATTATTTGGAGTTGTGTATTTAAGAGTCGAAATACATATAATTAAATAAAATAAGGCTTGACAGTAATTCCATGTCTTATATTTAATTGAGACATTGTATGGTGGAAGGATTGAATTGTACGGTAACTATTTACTCAAAGGTTCTTTTATGATTAATGTTGAAATCTATATTATCTGAAAAGTCGTTACTCGCTAAGGAGGCTTATCTCTATTATAGAATAAATATTATTTATTTAAATAAATTAATATTTCAATTTATTTATTTAAATAAGATTAGAATTGTTCTAATTGATTTATTCACAACCGGTTTAATATGGAGAACCTATAGGGTCACACCATAAAAGGAAGAATAATTATTTAAGAAGTTAATGACATAATCGTAATAATAAGTTAAGTATATTTAATTTAATCTATGGTGATAAAATAAATTAAATAGCTTAATATTTATTATTTATATTTTAGAAATATTAGATATAAATTAATAAGAGGAGTTTTATTATTATTATTACTATTATTATTATTATTTAATTCCTAAAAGAGTTTGGGAATTAATTAATAAAAGTACTCTCATATATTCCTAATAAGAGTAGGAGGTAAATTAATTAAAAGATTTTAATTAATTATCCCTAATGAGATTGTGAGCATAATTAATTAAAGAAATTTAATTAATTAAAATAAAACTCAATTCCTTAATTGTTAAGGAGGGTTGCCCACATCTATAAATAAGAGGAGTCTTATTATGGGTGAAAAATTGTTGTTAACTTTTTCACAACATACGTAATTCCAATTGTTAGGAGAGTACACTCCTTTTCTATAGAGAGAGAAAAACTAGGGTTTTGCCAAACACCCATCTTCTTGAATTTTTTGTTCTTCCTTGGTGGATCAACTCTAGAGGCCAAACACTTGGGTGGCTAACGTTGATCAAAGGAAGGAACCAAACCCGGTGGATTCAAGTTGAACGCAAAAGGATTTGGAGGTGAACTCGTACCTGAGGAAGCTCGAATCTTCAAGGGTATGATTCATGTTCTTTATCTTTTCGTTTTATTAATAATTGTGCATAAAGGATGATCCAGGTATATGGTTTGTAAAAATTTTAAACTCTGATTTTTCACGTTTCTTCTTATTTTGTGCATTTTGATTGCGTTCATGAATATTACAAACCTAACATCTTTCTCTCTACAACTTGAGCTGATCCAACAAGAACTTAAGATTAAGGTTGGTAACTCATCTTGATGGAGCAACTTATGTCAAATATGGATCAGCTTTCACAAGTAATTAATGACCAAAAAGGGGGAGAAAAAGAGATATAGAAAGAAGCACTCAAGGAGGAGCAATGAGATCAAAAGAAGAGAAGACAAGAAGGCTAAGAAGAAGGCAAAGAAGAAGATAGAAGCAGAGTCATCATCTGAGGGGGAGCCAAACGATGATGATCCTATGAATGCAGAATCTAAGGGGGAGCAGAGAAAAAAAATGAAGTCACCATCCTAGGGGGGGAGCAGGAGCAAAAGGACTAAGCAGATAAGTAGCTGATCAACAAACATCCTGGAAACTCACATAGAGCCAAAAAGGTACATCTCACACTAGTTAGGTATGTTCTGGATCCAGCATGTGAAGTGTCATAATTTATTAAATTCCATATTATTATCAATGACATTCATGATTACCTGTTTTAGAAATACATGTGCTCACTGTATATAAGATTCATTCATATCATACATATGCACTAATTATTTTTGTCATAATAAAATAGGGTGAGATTGTCAGGAATAAGCATGTGAATGTTATTCCTATTTATATATGATTTGATTATGATATATATGACTGAATATGCAAATATGCTTGCATAAAGAAAAGCTATAAAGTCCTTTGATAAATAATAGGAACATATGTACAAGGACTTAGAATGAATTAATAAAATATGTTTGGTTGATCCTACATAAGCAAAACAACTTTGTAAAGTCGTTAGAAAGAAATGATGTACAAGGACTATAAATATAGAAAGATAAAGCTTATTAGGTTGATCTTATAATGTAATAGATAGGCTTGTCTGATCGTCGCAGCACACCACAGAAATCGTAGTTTGCTAAGAGAGTCAAGGAAAGCTCGAGAGCTATCAAGGCAGAATCAAAGTATGTAAGATAGTAGATCTAGGA
Organism: Panax notoginseng; assembly: GCA_016801055.1. Taxonomy (NCBI): domain Eukaryota; kingdom Viridiplantae; phylum Streptophyta; class Magnoliopsida; order Apiales; family Araliaceae; genus Panax; species Panax notoginseng. The sequence continues at coordinate 41,611,661 of CM029018.1, read as the reverse complement.
GTTAGACGACTGCCAGGAGAGACGATGAAGGATTGTAGTGTGTCAAGAAGAACTTCCTCGGAGCCGTAGTCTGTTGAGGAAGTCATGTTCAGAATCATAGAGACAGCCTGTCTACGAGCCGACCGAGCATCTGCCGAAGCCAAGTCAAGAATCGTAGACTACACTCGGAGTCGTAGAGTCTACTGATCATATCAGAGACAGAGATCGTAGTCGAGCTAGATCAGATGAAGAGAATGAGCATAAAGACAGAAATTTTAGATTGTCAAGATCTGATCTCGGAGTCGTAGTGTCTGCGTAACCCAAGATGAATCGTAGAGTGCAGAACTAAGGCTTCAACAGATGTGCTCATAACGCCTAGGCAGAATCTTAGAGCAAACACGATTCTCAGCAAATGAGCACTCCCAGAATATCCAAAGTATGAAGCCTCTGGTCTAAGCTGCAGAGATACATCCCGCCTGAAGGAAACCAGAGAGCACTCAACAAATGGCATGCAAAGCTAACAGAAGATCTAAGCACCAACCCAATCAACATTCCGATTGAGTTGTAAAGCCATTCGATATGAAGTCTTCCACAAGTTAATCAGAAGAAGACTTCAATAACTGACTAAGGAAAGTCGGCAAGTGCAGTAGCTGTCAAGTAAACAGAAGACAACGATCTTGAAAGTAATCAGGATCGTAGTAGTGTTTGCCAAACAAAGAAGGAACTGATGGAGTGTACACAAAGATACTGGTCAGCCAATGAAGAACAAGGCTAAAGTGATTAAGCATTGGGTCAGTCCATTGATGATAAGTTAACAGGAGATTGCAAGGAGAAAGCGAGCATGTCATGCCACAAATCGGAAATGTCTTGCTATTAAGAAGGGGCCAGAACAAGGAGTCAAACCATCAGTATCTGAGAGCGGTCGAGGCAAACAGAAGTGTTGAAACACCGCACAAGAAAAGGAAGAGGTGTTCTATATTGAAGATTCAATAAAACACTCTTCAAGATTGTAGTGTTGTCTCTACCTGTCAATAAGAAACATTCAACAAGACACTACGATCAGGTCTAAGAAGATATACATCAAAATTGTAGAGTTCGGTCATCTGAAGATTGAAGCATTGGCAACGGTTCAATCTGAAGATTGATATTCGAACAGAGTAGATTGAGAACATCGATGCAAAAGGACAACCTCTGATCGAGAAATCAGAAGGAGGAAATAAAGTTGACTACTTACCCGAGACATCAAAGTGACATCTCTGACATGGTAGGTGAAACAGTATACTGTAGTGTCAGAAAGTAATAAAGGGGATGTCATGTCACATCTACAGTCTACACCAAATAACTCGAGATCTGCGAAGCAATTCAAAGAGCTTTCAACGGCTATATACCAACGGGAAGATTGGGAAGGAGTATATATAAGCCAGAGCTTCAAAGACCAAGAGTTGCTGATGATTGCTAAGTTACAGAATCATTGAGTTATTAGAATGCTACTGTTGACTCTACGAGTTCCACTAGAGCTTAACAAGAACAAGTCTCAGTGACAGTGAGACTACGAAGGTGGAAGTGAAGCAACCTTGAAGAAGGACTTGAACAGAGTAAAGCTTCGCTCAACAAAGATGAGAATGCCACTGAAGATGACAGCTAAGTTGAGAGCCGAGAAGGACAAGAAGATAACATTCAGAAGAGTGGTAGAGCACAAAGAAGATCCTGATAGCTACTCTATGAATCACCATGAACCTAAAGCTGAATCAGAACAAGTGCAGAACCATGTATGACAACCAGTCAAGAAGGGTTCAGGGAATGGTGATGGTGCACAACTGGCATCGTATGAAGATGAACAGAACAGAATGAAGATCAGCTGCACCAAAGAAGATATGGTCCAGACTCGAAGCAGAATACAAAGAAGACCACACCAAGCTGTTAAGTACAAAAGATGTTCAAGCTTAAAGACATCTTAGCAGCTCAGCACCAACAACAACAACATCAACAACAACAAGAAGCCAGGGCCTGAGGGGTCTTTGTCCGGAGGGACTAAATGAAGTTCCAAGCCTGCTGGGCTTAAAGAGTTCCTAAGGAACTAGAGAAGTTCCAAGGCTGCTGGCCTTAAAGAGTTCTTAATGAACTGAAGTTCCAAGGCTACTGGCCTAGAAGGAATTTTAGTGATTCAGGGTGCTACCCTTCTGTAGTGGAAATCCTGCTAGTTGAAAGTAGAAGAGTGGATTAGGAGCTTGAGTCTCTGAACCACTTAAAATCCCTTGTGTTATTTACCTTGTGTCATTTACATTATGCACTTAACTGCTATAACTGCTATGTATATATTAACTGCTTACCACTGAACTAACTCTAAGAATAATGTATGTATGATTATGAATATATCAATAAAGGGGATCTTTTACTTATTCCGATGTGCCTGAAAAGATTCTTATGTTTGTCATATACTAATTCATTAGCAATACAAAATAAACGAGAAAAGTATTTGAAAATAAAAAGGATCTATTCAACCCCCCTTATAGATCAATTATGTGCCTGCTGGGAACTAACAGTATGTTTTTGAACCCCTAAGCGTATGGATAGTTCTTGATTGGTTCTTGAACTACGTATTGCTAGGATAAGTTCCTAAACTCATATTATTGTGGAAAGTTCCTGAACTCATAACTTGTGGTAAGTTTGATGAATTAGGGTATAACAAAGTTGTGAATGGAGAATGGAGGATGATAGGACTAGATAGACTTATTAAGAAATATATCAATATAGAAAGTGGAGTTGATGGTAGAAACATAGGTATTCCAAATCTTCTAGTTATGCTAGACTTCGAAATTTTGGACATCAAGCTAAATACGCACTGACGTGCCTTTTTAAAAAAAATAGATTTTTACTCTCAACACATGATGACAATTGTGTATGTGTGGACTTCGGGACACTAACACATCGTTACCTGTTGAGATATGATATCACTAAAATGATTTACAAAAGTTTTTGAACTGTTTAAAGAATAGTCTATGCTAATTGTTTTGGTTAGACAAAAATAATTTGAAAATATCAAAATATATTTTATATCATTAATACATCATGTAACCTGGTGCAAAGATGATAAAAATGATGAAGTTATAAATGTAGAATTACTTAGTGTTGGATGTTATCCAAAGATCGTCAGCCCACTATAGTATGATGTAGTATGACAAAGTCACACAATGACGGAATCCTCAAACGGGTTGTAAATACAATATGGTATCATGACGTCATAAAACTATTTTTAGAAGTTTAAAGATAAAGTATTGCCAACAGGGTTTGGCCATACATGTTTCGATTGAAATTAAATTATTGGTATGAGTCTAAGTTATTTGATTTAGCTAGACCAACATTTATGAAAAATTTTAAGTATTCTTTGAAATTTTTCCCGAACCAAATTATTTTGGTGCGGAATCCTATAATAAAACTGAGGTGAACATCCCAAAAATTGGGAAACTTTTGTGCACCTAAGGCGGTTATGATGAACAAAAAAATTGTTGTGACATGTAGTACCTGATCAGTACAGGGCATAATGGTTTGATCACCCTATGTGTCCGTAAGTCATAACGGTTTGTGGATGAATTTATGTATATCCTTTTTGAAAATTGGAAATGAAAGTTCATGGTCTATATGACTCCTCAGCATGATTTGAAAATTTTTACTCTTTAGAGTGATGTTTTGGGTAGTGTGTGATGCTTGAATAAAGGTTGTATTGAAAACCTAGTTTTGGTGAATGAAAGGATTAGTGTGACACCCCCAAATCCAGGTACTTCATTCCCACAAGACTTGGTGTTCACTTTACATACATTCATAATAACTACCCAAATATAATAGAATTTAAACCATAAATTCTCCCATTAAAAAGGGTTACATCATTAAGTTCAATAAAGATCTCCCAGGTTATCTAACCTTTAACATAAATCAAGTGCGGAAATAAAATAATTACATCACATCCTTTAAATAAAGTCTAACAACATAAAAGCCAATAAATTACAAGTCTTCATCACTTGTACATTTTTCCTTTTCTATTGTTTGTGGTAGGTTCATCGACCTTCTTAACTTTAGCTGCAATAATTATATTTATGGAAGAGTGAGCAAAACAATTGCTCACTAGATATAGCAATGAACAATAATAGAATAATAACCGTCAGTGAATAAGCTCATTAGAACTGAATAATACTCTATCAATGATAACCAAAAACTGGAATCAAAATATGAAATATATCTGAGGGTCATAAGACCACGAACTATGTCCATGGTTACAAGTAATATTTCAACTTTAACCTAAACAGTTATACTGTAGGGACTTCACGTACTTAGGGGGATCAACCCTTCATACCATGTATTGTGCACAAACATCTAAATGCTTACGCATAACTAATCCCCTATAATAGGGTTGTTCATCTCAGTTTTAATATACGAGTCCGCACCAAAGGAGGTTTGGTTTGGATAAGCTTCAAGAAAATTTATAGTTCAACGAACATCAGCTAAGGATTAGTTGAATCAATATAGTTTAATATCACTTCAAGTGCTCGATAACAATATGGTATGAAATAGTCATGAATTATAAGTGAATCAACATTATACATCGAAAACATGATTTAGAAAAGGACTAGAAAGCTTAGGCATTGAATATTATACCAAACATTGCTTGAACAATAATAAGCTAAGGCTATTAATCTTTCTCAATAAAAGAAGTGAGTTAATGAACGTGCATGATTAATAACAAGTTGAGGAATAAAACTTGCTCAACATAAGAATAACAAAATTTAGGAACTTGCGTAATTAGAACAATATTAAAGATAGGAACCTTACTCAAAGTAAGAGTTAGGTTGAAGAGTTTGCACGAACATAATCAAGTTAGAATAGATATATAAGTAGGTTTAGGAACTTGTTCAATGCATCAATAAAGTTTAAGCAATTACACAATCGTAAAAGTAGAGTTAGAGAACTTGCCTCATGCGTAGGTTAAACAATCACTACCTACGTTCACCACAAGTCCTACACATACAATATGTATTAACAATACACATTAGTTACACTAATATTAGCTTCATGAGTTTCTTTCCCTCTTTTAGTATAGCTCACTAATTAAGTTTAAGTTTAAACAACATCACATCTTTTCATGAACATCAGATTTTAGCTTTATTACAACTACTTAAGTGATCATGTCATATATACACATTAAAAACTTGATTGAACATCCTATTACATGTCCAAAATGTTATCATTCTCTTTAAATTAGGTTATACTAACACACAAAGGATTGCATTTGTATTCGTGCATCCCGATGCCCTCTAATGGCCGCCAAATGCACAATAGTCTTAAAGATAGTCATTTGGACCCTTAATAAAGACCTCAAATTGAAAAACTTAAAGACAAACAATTATAGGTCTACTCGTCCTCGTTCCGAATCATCTTGAATCGTATCAATCGGAGTTCGTATGAAAACTTTATACTTATTTTAGTAAGCCATGTCCGGTCAGTTTTTTTTTCCAAAAATTCGCCTAGACAGACTACCCCCCCGCCCTTTGCCGAGGCTGGGGTTTTTGCTCTAGGGGAGCCCGCTGGGGTGGGGGTCCCTTGTAACACCCCCTTCCTGAAAAGGAAAGGGAGGTCACGTGAAAAGCACAACAAACCTCAAAATAAGTAAACAGAGCACTAATAACTTCAAAATATTAATAGTGATATCCATCAATGAAGTACTAAATACAATTCTATAACTAGAGTCAAAATAACCAAAACCAAAATCGAAACAACCTAGATGGTCAAAGACAAATCTCTCGTCACACTAGCCCTGAATCACCCCTGCAAACCTGCCGGAAGAAAAATACAACATGAGCCAATTACCCAATACGGATACAAATATACAAAAGATATATAACTGGTATACGAAAACAATTGAGATAAACTACTGAACAAAGCCTCAAGCGTAAATACTAATGAAAATATAATCTCCAAATATCTAAATGGAATATATCTGAATCAATAGAATTGTCGAAAGCAATAGAAGAATAAAAAAATAACGAACTGAAGTAACTAACTCAATGAATTGAACTGAACAGAAACAAACAAAACTGATACAATGAAATAATATGCTGAATCAAATGGTTGGGTGTTGTTTCATACCGAATGAGCTCAAAAATATATATTGCCACACAAGCAAGTCAAAATAATACCACATAGACTAATCAAATGATGCCACACAGGCAATCAAAATAATGTCACACAGGCAAATCAAATGATGCCACACGAGCACTCACACCTTGGACCGCGAATCCAAATGTATGCAAATCGGATAGGTGTGTTTGGCACAACATCACAAATCCGCAAAAACAAAACTACGGTTAACCTATAGCCGCTCTCACAATAAAATACCAAATTGACCACTTCCTCCGGAGCCCAAACGGAGACGCCGTGGACTAATCACACCGTCACGGAAAGTGTTATGTCTCTCGTGCCAAGACGACATGCCTGTGGTACCCCCACAGGTGGTTATAGCTCAGGTATACCTTACAGTATATTCTAACAAAAATACCATGTTACAACACATGCGAAATAATATCAACAAAAGGGTTCTATATGTACATGTTGAACCAAATCAAATTATAGGCACAAGATCTCAAAAAGAAGGTAGCAACATGTACCGCTCTACAATTATCAAAAATAAATACTAAACATGATAACCTAATTCAAATAATACACATACGAGTCATATATAGCAACTCCAAAATGAAACTATTATATGAATTTCACAAGAAACAATTATATGAAAGAATAACGAAATTCAAAATAAGGGATAAAACGAATAAATCAAATTTAACAAGAATGTCGCTGAAAGAATATGGAATCCGTACCTGAATTGAGCAATATAATACCAAAAATTATTATACCAATATAGTTTGTTAAATTCCTTCCGTTCGAACTAATTAAACAAAATAATAATAAATATAAGTTACTTAACAACTATAATTTCTAATAACATGAATTTATTTCGTAATTTATATTAGTTTTATGATACAAATCCAAATTAAATTAAAATTAATTTTTAATCATTATCCTTTTATTATTTTGACAAAACAATAACTTTTTAATATATATATATATATATATACACACACACACACAACAGTTTATTATATAACCGTAGTCCAAAAAAATCAATTAACGAATTTTATATATATATATATATATATATATTATATATATATATATATATATATGGCAGTAGACCATGCGTAGTTGATAGATTGCCTTGGTTGAAACAAAAAGTAAACCTGATATACATTGTGATCATGTACACTTTTCAATTCTTAATTGTAAACTAAAAGAAATTAAAAACATAATAACAATTGATATACAAAGATGTAACAAAATGAAAAAAAACAAACATGTGTTCCTTTTCTTAACTTATCTCAAAAATATAATAAGAGGCGGCTTCCTCCTCTTTCTCTTTCTCAGGTTGTATAATGAAAATAAGATTAGGTTTAATTATTTATTCACTAAAAAAAGATTTTTATTAATTAATATATTTATTAACTCTCCAAATTTTAATAGGATTTTAAAATTATACAATTATAAATTAGACCCACTTAGTTTAAAGGCCAATTTTACCAATTTAATTTATCCATCGTCTATTAATACTTATTAGCCCACATAAATTAAATACAATTTGACCCGAATAAAAACAAAATCAAATTAATATGTTTAAAATATGAAAGTAAAAGTCATTTATCTATTTTTTTTCCTGGGTAATACATTACGTCACCCTTAAAAAGGATTCCGTCCTCGGAATCAAAAGAATGGAACGTACTTAATTTTCAAAGAGAGGCGGACACTACGATCAAATAGACTCCCCCATCTCAAGTAGCTTCGCGCTCTAGGTAATTTGGCTACAAAACTTTAACAAATGAGATTGTCTTCCTCCTCATAACCCACTTTTGATGATCTAAAATTGCCTCAAGCTTCTTCCTTCTTCCAAATTGTAGAAGACGAAAAACTGAAGAAACACGCTTTGGATTCACTAAATTTTGACATTGGATTAATTAATTAATTATGATTTTTTTATGGACTGCAGTGCGTACAAGTATTTTACTCCGAAATTCAACTATTCAAATTATAATCGGATTAAAGTTACACCTTCACTCTTTAAAAAAATAAATAGGAATCAATATAGTAGTTATCAAAACCCTAGTGGACTCCTCAGTTTTAATTTAATTATGCTCAAAAAAAAAATTGAGTTATTACATTACCTTCCCTTAAAATAATTTCGTCCTCGAAATTCAAATAAGCTACATAAAGTTTTATTTTTACTTTTATTTAAATTGAATGTATAATTATTCATAAAACTTTAGTTAAGACGTAGCGCCGCCATTTGTAACGATCAAGCCTAATAAGTCCATCGGTCCACACAATTATCCATCTACTTGTAAAAGCTTCATCAGTTACCTTGTTAATTAAGCCTTGGCAAGGTTCTTCACATTGCATTAAATTAAATCACATGATCCACCGATGGTGCGGGCCCCTATCAATTTCTTTAAGTTTCATTCTTGCAAACGTACATACTCTTCGGAACATAATTCGAAAACACAAAATTTTCTCTTCATCTAAATACGATTCGAATACCAAAAAATATTTAAAATTATCTTTAATTCATAAAATGTTTATGTTCCACACATGACAAAGATCTAACAAATTATTTTTATTTTATTTATTTACTTTAAATAAATTCATGTAAAACGCTAAGGACATCAGATAAACAAAATAACTTAAATTATATCACCAACTCTCACTAAGTCCTCAAGAGTTTCAAAATATCATAACCTCAAATCAAATTAGTTCTCAAATATTATTACACCAAAAAAATAACTACTACTACTAAGATCTCTTCATCATCATACCAAAACTCCAAATCATATCCTACTATCTGAATAAGCAAACTATAACTATTCAAATCTCTCAGAATCAATTGAATTTCATCACTTTACTATTTAATCATTTAATAAATCAATCATCCCTTATTGCAAACCTTAATCCAATAAATTTCAATGTCTCCCATACTATCACAAAGTAACTTCATAGAACATAACTCCAATATCCTACAAGTAAATAGCCACAAAATTGATCATTAACTCCAAAATGATTAATCCAATTACTTCGAATATCAACAACTCAAATTACAAGAAATCCTCTATACTTAATAATTTTCACTTTATCATAGAATCCCATCAATACACAAATCTCAAATTATCCACAAGCTTAAATAAATCAAAACCTAACAAAATCAAATCCTTAATTCAACGACCATAATAATTATCACACAAAAAATAACTCTAACAAATAATTTTTCCATAATCAAATCTCGTCGATACAAATACTCAATTATATCGCATCTCATATAAGATCATTTCTTATCTGTACAAAGTATAACTTTATTCACCTCAAATGATTAAATCACAATTCTCAACTAATATCATTGCTAAATCATCTAAAACAAATTATTCCACGGTCTTCAAATCAACTACAAATCGAAAAGAGATAGGACGTTGGCCAAAATAGAGACCAACTAAATAAAGAACAAAATCCGAATCAAAAACTCTCACGTCTACCCAAATGGTTTACCTACAACTAACAAGTCAAAC